>JAWRYS010000564.1:165000-172276 GCA_034769895.1 Magicicada septendecula | reverse complement strand
TGAGAAGTACACATATTCATCTGCTCGCCCCCCTCCCGTTTACTGACAGTATGTTTGGATGCAGTCAACCACTGATAAGAATTCATCTTCTTGTTCCTATAATAATAATAATAACAGTACCTGCTTCATTATCATATACATTATGTGCTATATATATATATACATAAGGCTTTCAACACACACACACACACACACACACACACACACACACACACACACACACACACAGCACATAACCATAAATCCAGAACAGGAAAGGTATTATAACAAACATTACGAAAACAAGTACGTATGGTCACGTACATAGATCAACGTTTAAACAAACAGATTAATACCTGAATAAATTAAAAAAAAAAAAAAACAGGACAGCGTATTATCTATATAACGTTCTGTTTCAGATAAGAATAGTTTGAATATAAAATGAAAGGGTACGTTGCATTTTGTGATGAGAAAATGCATTTCTAAATTTCGTTACATTTGTAAATTACAGAATTGTTCTTCAACTACAGTCACAATCGTTCAGTTTCATTAACATTTGAAAATTGATGGATTTGGTACTCGATATATTCTACTCTCACAGTATTTTCATTGATACATTTCAGTATTATCTATATAACGTTCTGTTTCAGATAAGAATAGTTTGAATATAAAATGAAAGGGTACGTTGTATTTTGTTATGAGAAAATGCATTTCTAAATTTCGTTACATTTGTCAAAGATCTTATTGATCAGACGTATGAGTAATTATATTAATCATTATGTAGCAAATACGCACGGATTCGTAAAATACAGCACTCAGGTGTAGGGCAATTAATCATTTTTGTATTGAACGTATTTAAGTAGGCCTACTCGTGATATCAGTAAATTCTATCTAAATGTCATCTCATCGGAATCATTAAGTTTTACAAAAGATCTTATTGATCAGACGTATGAGTATAAAATTGGAAATCTACAAACACATCAAAAATATCTGTCAAACCCCTATCAAACAAAAACCCCGTTCTTATCGAGAGACAACAGTAACTGACCTAAGCACATGTGCTTCATTAGGCAACAGACCAAAAAATCAAATAGACGACTATAAGCTCAATTTAAATAAAATCGGAATATTCAATAAAATTATGTTTACTTAGTAACATATGCAAATCTTTTACTTACCTCTTAAATGTTGTTATACACACAATAATCGATTGTACGATGAGTGTCTCATACAAATGAGAAATAGTGACATGTCGTCTTGTGTGTGTATATATATCATACGGCGGTAGCGTACACGTTTGAAAGTTGATGCACATTAAATTGTCTCTCTCTCTCTCTCTCTCTCTCTCTCTCTCTCTCGCTCTCTCTCTCTCTCTCTCTCTCTCTCTCTCTCTCTCTCTCTCTCTCTCTCTCTCTCTCTCTCTCTCACACACACACACACACACACACACACACATTTCTGATTACTATAAAAATAATTGCATGTATGTTCAGAGGTTTGGTGTCTAAATCGATGCATTTTACTTTCACCTTCTAATTTGACACATGGCTTACTTTCATACAGAAATAGCTATCGCCCATGTCCGTCTACGAGTGTTGCTAAACGAAATTAAAAATGCTGTAATACATAACGTCCTGTGAAATAGATATGGTATGTTTTTAGGACAGCCAATGTCATTAAGATGGATTATTTTCGAGAGCGGAGTCGCCACCAATTAATTTGTCACGTATCCGAATGTATCATAACAATTGTCTAGTATATACCGCTTATCATCATACGGTGACAACGCTTGCTTTCAAAGCGTGTAGGTCCGTCTGCATACAAGTCAGGTGTTTGAATACTATACATCAGACCGTCTGTATCTGTCATTAGCAATCTAACGTTACGACCGTACTTGCCGACAGCATAACGATAATACGTTTGACAACGAGAGAGAGAGAAACGGTTTGAACATAACGTTTGACATTGTATATTGCAAGCATGAAATTATTATTTAGATATGGTATGTTTTAGGACAGACAAAAGCATGAAAGTATTATTTAAATCTGTTATCTGCTTCTGTATGAAAGTCATCTATAATTATCAGGTCAGTGCGACACAACGTAATGGACCTAACATGATTCATGCCAACGTGTGCGCTCGTTGTGTGTGCGTGTGCGTCTGTGTGTTCATGTGTGCGCGCGTGTTTGGTTACGTTGCGTATGCGTCCGTGTGTGTGCACGTGAAGTTAACATAAACTTCGTGTGTGTGTGTGTGTGTGTGTGTGTGTGTGTGTGTGTGTGTGTGTGTGTTGAAAGCCTTATGTATATATATATATAGCACATAATGTATATGATAATGAAGCAGGTACTGTTATTATTATTATTATAGGAACAAGAAGATGAATTCTTATCAGTGGTTGACTGCATCCAAACATACTGTCAGTAAACGGGAGGGGGGCGAGCAGATGAATATGTGTACTTCTCAGAACATTGAATTTAAATCTTTAATTGTACCCAAACACACTGCTAGTACATGCAAGGGTGATGAGGTGAAGACGAACTACAAAAAAAAAATTTCAAGAAATTCCGTAAAGTATGTCTTTTCTCTTGTATTCACCTAATATAATATATATATATTTTGTAACAGCGCTAATTCTGCCTGTGTGTATGTACATGCAAAGCTTCAGGCGATGAAAGTGAACTTTCCTGATGACCACACCACCACCACCATTACTTTCACTAGTCTTCTTTGTAGCGAATATTCTGACATTCTTTGGTTCCACCTCGTTTGATACAGACGTCTTCACTTCTAATAATGTCGTTTATCACAAAATTCAACGCAGTTTCTGCTATTGAGTACAAACGGTGTGCAGAATTAACATTGAACAAGCAGTATCCGATCGTTAACATGGTGCATGTGGACACGAGATATGGGAAGTCTGTGCTTGTAACGTTGGAAGATTGTGAGCGCCGCTATCGTGTATATCTACCTAAGAGGTATGCTGACGTCTTTACAGATGAAGAACTCCGTCATATAAGTCCCAGCGACCTACATCTCGTGTTTCGAGGGATGAGGAACCAGACAGCGCATGTGGAAATAGTACCTCGTTAAGGTGACAAACTACTTTTAATAAACAATTTTTTTATCACTGTGTGTGCGTGTGTTTGAATGTAGTGCAGATTCTAATTTACAAAGTTTTGATGAAAGGACATTAACTTATGAGGAAATTAATTTCTATTTTTATTTCACTATACACCTCTGAACCTATATGTAATTATTTGTAAACTGCGTTACCTGTTGCAGCAAACGATAACACTAGAACGATTATATTATTACTTATTAAACACTTCAAGGATTGTAACGTCTTACAATGACTATAGCATATTTAAATCTGTTATCTGTTTTATTGGACCGTGTGTGTGTGTGTGTGTGTGTGTGTGTGTGTGATATTTAACGTGATTTTAATGTTGTTGTATTGTTATGTTGCAGGTTGCTTCTCCTACAAGTACGACACAATTATATATAAACTTTCGAAAAAATATCAATTTTATAATGTATTTATTTAATTATGAATTGTGAATTTTATATTGTGAATGTTAAAATATATTTAATCATTTAAACAAATTATGACTTTATTTTATTTCACTCTACACCTCTGAACATGTGTACAATTAATTTATTTTTGTGAACTGTTACATCAGAAGATTTGTATGAATTTCAACCACCGTTTTCATGTGTGTGTATAATTTTAATTTATTTCGCTATACACCACTGAACCTATGTGCGTGTGTAAACTGTACCCATTAAACAGAAGTATTGTACCAGTTTGCTATGCCGTTAACGTATGGATTTGTCATCTGTAACAGCACACAGGTAAGTAGTTCATTGCCAACAACACACATACATAGTTAATATTTGCCAAATATATATATATATATATATATATTTCTAACAAGGATCAATCACACTGACTGCATTATAAAACTATTAATTAATTATTTAATACATTGAAAAATGACGACGGCGTTTTGACAACGAGAGAGAGAGAGCTAAAATTATTTACTCATCACACCGACTACTCAATGTACACGGTAAGAGAGAGAGAGAGAGAGACAGGAGAAAGGGTATGAAACCTTGCATAGTTGAAACGCGTGAGAGTGAGAGAGAGAGAGAGAGGACGTTGCTATTTGTTGACACAGTTGAAACAAGTGAGAGTGAGAGAGAGAGAGAGAGAGAGAGAGAGAGAGAGAGAGAGAGAGAGAGAGGACGTTAATATTTGTCGAATAAATATAAACTTTCTAATTTCATATACATGTGCGCAATGTACACAGTGAGAGAGAGAGAGATAGAGAGAAAGAGAGAGAGAGAGAGAGAGAGGGAGAGGAGAAAACGGTTTGAACATAACGTTTGACAACAAGAGAGAGATAGTTTTACTTATATTCAAATGTGAGAGAGAGAGAGTAACAATTATGATCATATAGTTTGAATTTCCCACCACAGAAGAGAAAAAAATGTTGGCAGATCTGCTCTATACACACACACAATAATGTAAGATTGGTAACCCTGATCATATATTTTAATATATACACTATATAACACATATTTGAATTTCCCTCCCCCCGCCACAGAAAATGTTGACAAACCTGCTCATATAAAATATCTATACACTATAATAATAATACAGAGGTTGGTACATCTGATCATATAGATTTAATATACATTATAACACACGACAAATTTGAACTCATGCAAAGGTTGGTACACCTGATCATATATTTTAATATACACTATAATGCATCGAGTTGGAACCACCACCACCCACTGATATGAAATAAAAAAACCACCCACCCAACACCACCCCCTGATATGCAAATCAGCTTTATTAAAATAATAAAAAATTATATTCACGGATGCTGGTGGTCCATTGAACCTCATCCCACCCCCTTGATATGCAAATCAATTTAATTAAAAAAATAAAAAACCAAATTAAAAAAATAAAAAAATTTATTCGCGGAAATTCACGGTGCTGTGGTCCATCGGGATGCTGCGGGTCCAGCGGTGGCGGCGTCATCTCTTAGATCATGTTTTTTAGTGTTTTTTATTGTTTTTTAAGAAAGGCGGCATTCCTTTGTGGGTTTGAATCGGCATTTACCCACTACTGGCAGTATTCGCTTTCTTTCGCGTTGTTTAAATAAAAGATAATTTAATCAAATTACATATTTATTTTTAAATATTAACAATTAGGTACAATTCATATTTTGATTACCTTCCTCAGCGTTTTTGCCAAAATGATGCTGATATATTTAGTTTCGTTCTAGGTAAACATATTAAAAATAATTTTATAATTAATATTATACATGGAACTCATGTGTGGTTCTCCATACCGATTTTTTTTTGGTGAAAGGTAGTACATACTTATACAATAAACGCTAACAGTACCAAACTACTCCTTTGATTTTTTCGTAAAATGTATAACCATAATACCTAAATGACAAATAATTTAGAGTATTAGTTTCTAAGTTTATGTGTTTCCATAGAAATATATATATATATATATATATATTACTATAATACTTATAACTATTTTACCTCAAGATATATTTTTTCCTTTAGGAACATGTTTCGGGAGATCCTGTTCTCCCATCTTCAGCCTTCGCCATATTGCTTCTGGTGCAGTATTTGTGTGTTGGCTTCTGGATGTTATTAAGGTGGTTTGTTGGTCTTTGGTCCTTCAATGTTGCATTATTGTGTGTGGTTGTGGTATTTTGTCACACAAATACTGCACCAGAAGCAAGATGGCGAAGGCTGAAGATGGGAGAACAGGATCTCCCGAAACATGTTCCTAAAGGAAAAAATATATCTTGAGGTAAAATAGTTATAAGTATTATAGTATTATATACATCAAGAAACGGACTGTAGCAGAAAGTGATTGAAATATATATATATATATATATATATATATATATATATATATATATAATTTGTGATGTTTTCAATTTGTTTCTTCTGCAAGTAGATAATATTGTATATTCTTTTTAACACCTGACGCACGTTTCACTGAAAAATATCAGTATCATCAGAGGTTTCTAAGTGAATTAATAACAATCGAAATAATTCTATTAATATAAAAGTAACGAATAATCGAATTTGTATCGATTTTAATGTAAAATAAAATAACTGATAATCGATTTAGGTCGATTAGTTAACGATTGTTTTAATGTTTATTTCTTCAGCAGCTGTTTTCTCGGTTATATTTGAAATTTTGTTTATATAATATTTTATTCACATTTATTTTTATTTTTTAGTAAATTTATAATTTTAAATAGATCGTCTTGTTTTGTTTTTATTTGGGTTTGTTCTTTAATTAATAAATTATTGTTATTGTGTTTGTAAATGTTAAGATTTTCCCAAATATTCATTTTTTGACCTTTTTGTATGTTTTTAATTAATTTTATATTTTCAATGTTTGGAAACTGGTGGTTATTATTTAGACAATGTGTGGCTAAATTAGATTTATAAATATTTGGTTTAAAATATGCATTGCGGTGTTGAACGAATCTATCTCGTAGTTTTTTCTTCGTCTGGCCCACGTAAAATTTATTGCAATCTGGACATTCTATTTTATATATTCCATTTTTATTGTGAGTATTGGATTTAGTTTTAGGTTTTATTTTATTAAAAATTATATTATCTGTGTTATAAGATATTTTTAAATTAGTATCTTTAAATATTTTATTTAGTTTTTGAGTTATATTTCCGTAATAAGTGAAGGTTGTATATTTTATATTATTATTAATAGATGAATTTTTAAATGTAGTGTTTTTAGGAATTTTATTAGTGATTTTATGTTTAATTTTATTTTCTAATTTATTAATAGTTTTTATTTTGTATCCATTTTTAACTGCTATTTGTTGGATAATTTTTCTTTCTTTGTTTCTTTCTGTGTTATTTAATGGGATCCTAAGCATTCGGTAAATCATGGAATTAAATACTGCCATTTTGTGTTGGGGAGGATGATTAGAAGTATTTGGTATTACTAAGTCAGTTTGAGAAGGTTTCCTGTATATTGCGTATTCAAAATTTGTTTCATTTTTCTTTATTGTTAAGTCTAAATAATTTAATTTATTATTAGATTCTTCTTCTAACGTGAATTTTATTTTAGAATGTAAATTATTTATGGAGTTGAATATTTTATTTATATTTATACCATTGTTTTGGGAAATGTACAGAGTGTCATCAACGTATCTAAAATAACATCCTAATGGGTCGTTTAATTTTATTATATTTATTATTTGTTCGCCGAGTTTTTGTAGGA
>JAWRYS010000564.1:0-162500 GCA_034769895.1 Magicicada septendecula | reverse complement strand
AAAATGGTAGTTAAAAGGGGAGGGGGTAATTTTTTAAATTTGGTAATGATTTAATGAGTTTGACGAAATTAAATAAAAATGCATTTAATCTTTTTCAGACAACGGTAATTCTTAAAATAAAATAAAATGTTGCCAGACAATAAAATTATAATTTTTTTATTTTAATTTAAATCATCTATGCGTGAAGATACGCAACTACGGCCAGCAGTCCACAAAATAATTTGTGGCAAAATAATTACATAGTTATATAAATATGTAATTAATGCGTGATTATCTCCGTAGTTCAGTTTCTTTATAAGAATAAAGTACCTAATTTTTATAGATAAAGTGACTCGAAAATATTAAATTAAACGACCACTCCGTAATAACAAAAATATCTATAAATAGTAAAAATAGTTTGAGGGTGGAGGATATTCTTTTATAAATTATCGAACTGAATTCAACTAAAGGTTTTTGAATTATAAATCTTACAACATGGAAATCATGTATGATTCTCCATACCTATTTTTCAAATAGGAATACATAACAATTTATAAAGTTTATTTGTAAACATACCAACATTTTGAAGGCGATCCTAAATTTGCAAGGAGAGTTAATAATACGTATTAATTCTGTAAAATTATTAAAATACTCAGTTTGCATTTTGAATAAAATTCCTGAAACTTGATCCATAGACTTTTACAATTTTCGTAAAATTTTGAGTTCCATTTTCGGCCCGTGTTACCTCTAAAGTTAACAATTTGTCATAGTAAACGCTGCTTACGGATTTGGGTTAAAATGTAGTATTTAGTCTGACATCCGGCTGGATTTTTACATATTTTCCCCAATTTTTGATCCCTATTTTGGGTTCTGTTGTCAACAAATTTTGAAATTTTCTAAACTCTACACTATACTCAGATACTGGTTAAAATTCTTAATTTCATATCCTACATAGATTTTTGCTATTTTATCAAAATTTTGCCTCTTTTTGGGACCTGGGGTCCCAACTTTGAAATTTTCAAAATTGAGCATTATGCCTATATTCAGATTCGGGTTAAAATCCCCTTCAATTTGATACTCCACATGGTTTCTCCGGTTTTCGCATTTTTCACCCGTCACATATTTGCCGCCCGCCCCCTTACTTTGGGTCGATCAATACGTAGGAGTTAAAGACTATAGACACACTGTACACTACAAAAAAAGTAGGGTTTTGTGTATAGACACGCTGTACATTGTACAATGTCTATACGATAGAGTTAAAGTATAGACACGCATACCACGTTTTACAAAAATTGCTTGATGCATTCAAAAGTTATCGTGAGACATATCCCAGATAGACAGACAAATGCTAATCGGTCGAATTGACACTAAGAGATCGCTTCGTAAACTAATACGCTCCCTGAGCTGCAAAACTCGCTCACTCACTATTTTCAACGAACGAGTGACGCTGAGACAGTAGAAAACTTTCTAGTCCTTTGTTTAACGCATGTTGAATATAGTTTAAGGTTTCTCCAGCAGTGGCAGCAGTAGTTTGACCTTTGTTTTACTTTTTTTTAATAAATACAGTATACGAGAAAAGGGATAAATCGTGGTTTATACATATTTTTTTAACCTCTACGGGAACCCTTTGTACTTGGTGATAAACAAAATTTGTCAAACAAACTCAGTAAAATCCTGTACATCATACCCCTGTCGCTCTCGACAAAGTGTAAACATGTACCATCTATCCCCAAATAATCGAAACACCCGTATTCATCAGAACCGACTGGACTTGGGCAAAACTGTTCATTTCAATTTATCGTTCCCTTAGGATCGGTCGGTGTCAGGAACCGTTCCTTTAGAACTATTCTTTTCATCCGGCATCGTTCTTTTTTTTATGTGAGACCGAAATATTCTTATTGTGATACAACTAATTTTTACAAATTTCAGTGTACAGGGAACACAGTAAATGCCCAAATTCGTCGCAAAGTCTTCCCTCTGGCTGACCACCAAAGTATTTTGAACAGCCGTAAGAAGAAAATAATATTTCTTTCAAAATAAAGACTAGGCCTTATTTTCCTAAGACATGATAAGCTGGTGTAGTGAACGTGGACTGCTATACCATCTCTGCTCACAGATTTTTCTAAAGTACTGTCATGGAATATATTGTATTGAAAAGAATGTTACAACACATTCTTCTCATTTTTACAATTTCTAGTCTTCATAATGCATTGATCATAAAAACACAATGCTTTGCAGAAGGCAAATGAGATCTCTCACAGTGAAGACTGTATTCCACTGCATCCTTAAAGCATCTCTAACCGATTATGCAAACTTAAAAATTTTCCTACGGAAACAAATTTTACCATTAAGAAATGAGAGAATAAAGGTTTGTTTGTGAAACGCCAAATAAATAATTCTAAGATAATATTAGAATTAAGAAGGATAATGAAGATTAAACAAATTGCGAATATCATGCAAAAGACTGTCCATCTTGATGTTACAATTGTTTTTAGATATTTATAATACAAAACAGTAAAAACGACACAGATTTATAAATGATGCACAAAACAGAAAATGAAGAGTCTGTGAATAAAAAAATTTGCAGAAAACTATTGTAAATGCTTTACTTTGCATAAAGCCGCCGTTTTACAAATTTCATGTTCCCGTGATGCATCCATTTTTTAACATTTCTTCAAGTAGTACAAATCTTTTAAATCATTCAACAATCAGCAGGCATAACACAAGGCTTAAAACAAAAGTTTAAGCCAAGAAGACTCTGTGTGTGTGTGTGTGTGTGTGTGTGTGTGTGTGTGTGTGTGTGTGTGCGCGCGCGCGCGCGTGCGTGCGTGCGTGCGTGCGCGCGCGCATAATGACTTGGCAGGCAGTGATGTGGGAAGATGGGTATTACTTATAATAGGAAGTATTCTATATTCTATCCTTTTCTTTGACAATCATGTTATTTTTGCTCAGACTAAATAGTGTATAACAGAATTCAACAAAAATCTTAAAGGAGGAATTGAAGTTGGGTGTTCAAACAAATTTTCAAAAAACCAAAGAAGGACAAAAGCTGGTGTATTTGTGGCTGAAATCAATTATATATTACTCACAGAAGATATGTTATTACATATGTCCCATTTGGCAAGTGTTCAGAAAATTTGTCTTCAAAATGTCTTCCTGACTGTTAGCTGTCTGCTAGTTTTATATATAAAAAAAAAAAAAACAGAATTTTTCTAGCAGTGGGAGAGAGTGAGTAAGCAGTATAAGGATAACAGTTCTTCAGTATGAGGCAGGGCCGGAACTAGGAGCGGGCAGACGGGGCATGTGCCCCGGGCGCCGGCTTGGAGGGGGCGCCGAAGGCGCCAGCCCAGACACGGGGCGCCGAAAAAGCGAAGAAATAGTAAAATTATTTTCTATATCGTCTATATGTTACAATTTTTCAAATAATAAAGCATTCTTTGTGCGATTTAGTTTTTAACGTCTTCAATTTTATTTTCATTTAATTTGATGTAATTTAAAAAGCAGTAATCATATCACATAGATGTTAAGAATTCATTATTAATTGAGAATTATCCCCGCCCGGTTTCAATCGGCCATATACAAGTTACAACCTTGAGGAGAACAATGGAACAAGACAAACTCTCTAACTAGAGCATCATTTCTATTGAGCACCAGAGAACATCATCTATTTCTTTTGATGACATTATTAACACCTTTGCTGCCAAAAAAGCTCAAAAAGTGACAATTTGATTTATTTAGATTCAAGAATGAATAAGGACTGTTAGTAAATTTAGTACCCAAAACTCATGTAAAAATCTAATTTGTTTTCAATGTGTTCCAAATTGAAATAGTAAAGTACTACATGAATACTGTACCAATTTATAACCAAAATACCAAATAAACTTAAGAATGATTTGAAGTTTAACTGAATGTCTCATTTCTTAATGTGTTACCCACTTCTGTAATTTCAGATTAACAAATGAAGAAAAAACCTTTTACTTTTTAGATTCCATTAAAAATTATTACACAAAATACAATAGAGGAGTGCTGTAATTTCACAACTGAATTTCACTTGATCTGTTTGCACTATAGTGTAGTGTGTTGATGAGTAAAGCTACGAAGCTGTAATTAATAGCATTGACTTAAGTACAGGAAAGTATATGCTTTTGTTTTTTGTTAAATAGTTTTAAATGGAGTGAGTATAGTGTGGAGGGGGAGGAGGGGGCGCCGAAATATACCCTTGCCCCGGGTGAAAGGAGGGCTAGTTCCAGCCCTGGTATGAGGTATATGTAGATTGACATATTGCATATAGTTAATGAATACTAAGTCTTTTCAAGGATTGGTGTGATGATACGGAACCTTCTCTGATGTCTGTATTGTTTAAAGAAAATGTCAATTAAACTGTTTAAGTCATATTTCCATTGTTCCGGCATAGAATAATACAGAAGGTGTTACTCTCAGAAGAATTCCCGGATGTGAACTTGATGAAAGTGAGCACAGAAACCAATAATATATTAGAAAAATCATTACCCCATTACTCCATAAATGTGTGCTTGTCTAATATACTCTTCCACTTCTGCAGTATAAAACTAATCAGGCCACATCACATTCCATGAGAAGTTCTGTTCCCTGTCACTGTGATGGAAGCCCTATAGAAGCTAGAGACACAGCTCCATGGCGGACGTTAGATTCCTCTGCTGTCTCCCACAGTAGTTGTCTATAATGAGACTAGTTTAATGTCCCTCAGCCTACTCATAAGCCTCAGCTATAATCCCAACGTCAAGCGCATAGTTTGATACAAGAAAGTGAAGCACCACAAGTCTCACCACAGTATAACGTAGCTGGAATGCCCAGAGTTTGCCTTTATATCTTTCTTTAAACTTCTACTTTAAGTTTGTAAGTTTAGCCAAGAGACGAAAAAGCTACAAGGATTAGCCCAGCATGATAATCCTGCATTACCTTAGTATACAATAAACAAAATGTAAAATATTCCCCTAAAACCAAAACAACTTTTCAACACACTCTTCATGTTCTAGATCAGGGCTTCTCAAAGTGTGGGTCACAACCCCGTACGGGGTCGGGTAACCAAATTTGGGGGTCGCAGAAATTTTAGCAAAACTAAAAAATTCCTAGATGCTGAATGACCAAAAATTAATTCAAAATCAATTCAGCAACACTACAGTATAGTATGTCTGTGAGTTTATGATAGTGAAAGACCAGATTATTACAGTTGGAAGATGAAGTTGTTATATTTTTAACTAAGCAGAAATCCAATTTTTTTTTTTCAAAGAATTATTGAAACTGTATTATTTGTTAGGTATTTTTGAAAAACTGAATGGTTCAAACATATCACTTCAAGGAAATAATAGCAACATATTTTACATTAAGATAGAAAATTGAAAATTTTGTTAAAAAACCGAACATATGGAAAAACAGAGTGGAAAAGGGATCTTTAGACAAATTTACAGCTATAGATGCTTTTATAATTGAAAATAACCTTTCCAAAGATTTAATTACAAAAGTTATAATTGATCATTTGAAATGTCTGGAGAAACAATTTCAAAAATACTTTCTTTCAAATTTTGATGTAGATAAAGAAATTTGGGTCCATAAACCATACTCATTTGAAATTATTAGTGGCAGTCATTTACCACTAAACGCTCAAGAAGAATGTGCTGAGCTACCGAGCAACACAGGTTTAAAACTTGAGTTATCCAAAAAATCGTAAATGAATTTTGGCTCAGGACAGCGACATAGCCAGGATTTTATTTCGGGGGGGGGGCTGAAAATTGGTGAGGGCACGCCACTAATCCAAAGCTGTGCATGCAGTGGAAAAGCGGGGGGGGGGACAAAATATTAAAGTTCCAGTTTGCTTTGAATGTTTTTAATTTATTGGTGACATATTAAAAATTGAAGAAAGTTGGTTACAAATACTCACTTACAAAAGTTTAAACCTTCTTGCCCTTCCTGACGAGGCAAACATGTTGACGATGTCTTCGTTGGACATCCCTATGACGATGTCCCGGTGCACCGACATCAAGGCTAGTCCAGTAAACCTGGTTTTGCCCATTGTGTTTCTCAGATAGTTTTTTAGGAGTTTCAGCTTAGAAAAACTCCTTTCGACAGAGGCTGTCGACACAGGTATGACCGAAAAGATGGTGAAGAGAGTGTACATGTTCGGGAAAAGTTCTTTATCACACTGTGCCAAGGCGTCGATAGCTGTTTTAGGTTTTCCTGTATCGTTTTTCCACCTCTCCCTCCACAAACTCCATTCCCCTGAATGAGCTTCGGTAAAGCCACTGTGTAGATCGTCCTTGTAGAATTCGAAGGACGGCTTTACTTTGTCGAAATCTACGTCACAATGCGATGGGATCAGATACTGTAGAGAAGCGATGATTGCTTCGTGTGCTAAAAATCTTTCACTAAGTCCACTTATGAGGTCGTCGATGCACGGGATGAAGATTGAGATGCGAAAGTAATCTTCGGGATTGGCAGCCAGTGGATTTTGCCTATTTTTTTGCGCAGTTGCTATTCGTGGCATCGTAAGTTCCAACTGAAGTAAGTTGGCGAGCTCCTTTGCTTCTTCAAAAAGTTTCTTGAATTCTGAGTCAGCATTATGTCTTAGATCTTCCACAACGGCTTTCACTTTTCTGACATGGTCCAGAGCACTACATAAATCAATGTCTTTTTTCTGGAGGTATTGGGACAGACTATATGTGATGCCCAGGAGCTTAGAAGAAACAACTAGAGACACTAAAAAGGAACTAGAACTAATACTATTAAGAACTAATGACGACCTCTTATTGTGCTCATTGGGTAGATAGGCCATTTTCTCCAAGGTCGATACATGTTTCTGTAATCAATCCCATCGTGTTTCTTACGTTTTGAACTTTGAACGAGTCAGATAAACACAGATTTAAACAATGGGACACACAGTGGGTGTATAAAGCTTTGGGATACTTTCTTTTTAGCACAGCTTGAACTCCACGAAACTGTCCACTCATCGCTGAAGTTCCGTCGTAGCCCTGTCTTCTTATGTTCTCTAGATCCAACCCAAGTGTAGTGAGTTTTTCTTCGATCACTCTAGCTAACCCTTCCCCAGTCACATCAGACACAGGCACAAATGTTAAAAAGTCTTCCATTAAAACAGGTCCATTTTCACTCTCTGATACGTATCTAGCACACAGCGAAAACTGTTCTATCTGTGAGATGTCAGTTGTCTCATCTGCCAGAATCGTGAAATATTTACTCTGACTTATTCTTTTGATTATGTCCTTTCGAATCAAAGACCCAATAGTCTCTATCAATTCATTTTGTATCTCTGGGCTGACATACATAGCATTTAAGGGGCTATGTAAAATATGATCTTTCAGGACGGTATCTCCAGCGTTCGCTCGAAATCGAATAAGGCTTCTGAAATTACCATCATTCTCTACTGGTGAAGAGAGAGAAATTCTGCCACTGTCTCTTCGACCTCTTAACGGAATGTTTTGCATCCCACACAACTTGACTGTCTCTATGATGCCATTCAGTCTCAACCTGTTTTCCTGGACCTCTTTCTTTCTCACTGTGTCAATCAGAGCTATGACACTTTCCTGGCGTTTTCCTACTGAAGCTTTTACATGACTTTGAGCTAAAGCGGCATTTTTATGATACGTGTGTGACTCGTGATTTTTAAAGGATGAAACAGATTTCTTTACATTATAGAAACTTCTTGTCACGACTGCTTGGGGCTTCTCGTGGGATCCCTTCCCAATACAATGTGTAACTCCAAACGTGAAACGATCGACCTGCCAGTATGAAATTTTAGCGTGCAAAATTTTAAAAATTTCTACAATTTTGGGAGGGGGGGCTGCAGCCCCTTCAGACCCCCCCCCTGGCTACGTCAGTGGCTCAGGATTAGGATAGAATTTTCAACACTTTCTGAAATGACCTCAAACATACTTCTACCATTTTGTGTGACGTGTTTATGTGAATAAAATCAAAACAATCAGTCAACTCTGTAAATCATTGAAGAAGATATAGATCCTGCAGTATCAAATATTCATCCAAGATTTAAGTCTTTATGTAAAAGTAAACAAGCACACCCAGCTCATAGTATGAATATTTGCCTTTGTGACACACGGTAAAATTATATTCGTATGTATAGCATAGGATTGTGCTCAAATAAATTTTCTTTATGATTTATTATCAGCAAATGTTTTAATTCATATTCCTAGTTTATATACCTATATACTGTAACGAAACAAATGTTACAAAAGAATAGTAAATAATAGTGAAATCCGATCCAGAGAAGAAACAAGAAATAATAATTGAAAGCAAATTAAAGGAAAACTATTTGGTTTGACTTATATAATATTATCCAGAAACCCAGAAATAACCCAGTAGAATAGGGCAGTAAACAGAAAAAAGTGAAATAAATAAACCTAGTAGGCCTAATCAACTTACCCTGAATAATAATCCAAACCCAATAAAGAGTACCTAATCCATATAATAAAATTGTATTAATTATAATCATATAGGCCTATAATCAAGGAAAGGAAAAGGGACACAAACCTTTAAAGTAATGAGTGTGATCATAAGAAATAGCGACACAGACTACCGTTAAACAGTGTAATTATTTTTGATGGAAGTGTTTTGTTATTATTAGACAGAATTTTAGTTTATCATACAGACAATAGTTTAGCAGTATAAATAAACTAAAACTGTCAAAAACAATTATTATTATTAAGAGTTTTGTTATATGTTATAAGATTTTATGTCACCAGTTAATTTATGTAAATATATTTATCTCAGGTAGTCAAAGTAGAAATTACAATCAATCATAACAAATTGTTCTACCACATATCATAGAAATTCAAATTAATAAGGTTTTGCAGTTATAAACTGAGGCATGTTTAGTATCAAATTGTTTATAATTATCTAATTAATAATTGTATAAACATTGCAGATATAATTAGAGTATAATAATAAAATTATCTATTAAAGGTAATTTATAAAATATAATGTAGGTAATGGGTGTTGATCCTATAACATTTAAACTGTACATAAATGACCAATCAAAATTTAAGAAATTTGTATGAGTTAGGTAACTAAAAGAAAGAAGAAATAACACTTAATTGTTAATTGTGATGGAAAGCAGTTGAATAGTGCGTGTCTAGAGGTAATTAAAAGTATATAAAAATAGATAACCCATTTGTGAAGGAAGATCTGAAGGACCATCATCGAAGATAATAATCCTTCCACTACAATTTTTATGAACAAATAATACACACAATCAAGAAAAATATTCAGAATAAACCAGGAACCCTTCAGCAATATCGTCTAGATGTGTAAAGTATAATTTGACAATATTTTTTTTTAACAAGGAACAACCACTAGACAATATAACAATTTACACTAACACTAATCACTAGTAAACATTTTAAAGTGCAACCAAATTCAATCTCTAAGCGAACAGTGATTACAAGGAAACATTTATTGTACACATTAATAAACTACATTATTTTCTGAGACGGACAAATTGAATATCGTCAAAACTTGTATGTAACTTAATATATAATTTGTGTAAATTTTTAGATTATAAGTAATATATTGTTTGTAAAGGTACTCTCTATTATTAATCAACATGCAAAGGAACTTTTCGTAGCAGCCACAAGAATTCCCACGAAATATATTAAAATTATTTAATTATAAATCCTGAGATAAATATCGACCCTGTGACAACCTTATGTATCGAATGGAATTTTCCAATAATTTGAATTTATGTTACACAGATTAAATCATTATGTTATTAAATCATATCCATGAGTTATTATTTCAGGAAGGTAATATATATAGTAGTATTATAATACCCAGGGTCGCAAAAATATTTGCTCGGGTAAATGGGTCGCCAAATGGAAAAGTTTGAAAAGCCCTGTTCTAGATAACACTGGCATAAAGTTCTGAGAAATGGTATCCTTTTCAAATTGAATGTAAATTCACTAAGCTAGCAATTATAATTCTTAAAATGCAATATATTAATTAGCACAAAATATGTTTACCAAAGGCTCAAGAAATACTCCTGCTTTTCTTTTTTATCTTATTATTTATTTTTTATTTTATTTTTTTAAATCTAGACTTGTGTTTCTGAAAATTGTCATGATCCCTAATAGCAGTGAGTATTACACACATGCACTGTAATTACACAGGCATAGCCAGGATTTTCTCTAGGGGGGGGCTAAGTAGGGGTGGCCGTACACGACAAGATGAATAATCGCGCAGTGGGGGGGGGCACCCCAAAGGGATTCGTTCTGGCGGACTCTCAGTGACAGACCCATTTGTTATCTATGTACAGAAGATTCTATTATTATTAAATTATATTTATATACATAACAAATAGTGGAGGAAGGATAACCACTTAAAAACTTTTCTCTTGGCTAGTGGGCAAGGTAAGGCTCCAGATGCTCCCTGGATTACAGACAAATGCAACTAGTTTGGGTCTTGGTGGAGGTCCGTATTGGTCTCTGCACCATATCGGCAATTAACACACCTCTGAGACATTCCAGCCATAGGAGAATCAAGTGTGGGAGGTAGTAAATGGACTGGTGAAACTTTTTCTGTCCACTGGTCAGTTTTTTATGTAACCTTTCGGTGAGCTGCATTTATTTATGTGGGAGACTGTTATGCAAAACAGTCATTGCGGGGTTACTGATGCCGCATTGGGTTTTCAGTTTCTAACGATTAACCTAGAACTGACTGATGCCGAAACCTTTCATAATGACCATCTGAGAATTTTTAAGTGACATTAAATAAAGTATACATAAACAGATTAATTAGATTTATAAGATGTATTTTAATATTTTGAACTTACAGAATATTGCAACATTCATAATGCTAATCGTCGAGGCTGTGTTTTCATTTCTTCTATAATTCTTCTTCTTGTACTTTTATTTCCCAATGAATGTTTAGACTAGCTAAACCATTCAGTCGATCTTCCGCTACCGTATTTCTCAAATAATTTTTAAGCCTTTTTAAAGTTGAAAACGATCTGTCAGGAGTGACTGTAGCTACTGGCAAAGTAACAAATATTTTTAATAAATTAAAAATATTTGGAAACAGATTCTTATTACAATCAATAATAGATTGCATAGCATTTGAAGGTTTATTTGATGAATCACAATATTTTGCAAACCACAATAAATACTCACTAAGGGCAACTTCATCGTTTGGAACGTTCATATCGTTTTTATAAAAACTTATCAAGGATTTAAAACTTTCGTTGTTTTCTGTTGTAGGAAATTGGCCAGTTGGAATCAAACATTGAAATGATTCTAAATTTTATGATGATTTAAAAATCTGGATTTTAATTGAAAAATTACATGATCCAAAAAAGGAATAAAAATTGTAGTTCTGTAAAACATTTCCGGAGAGTTTGAATCTATATTGCTTCTATATGTTTGTTTTCCTGCTATTCTTGGTGTGGTGATATGGTTATTAAATAAATTACTAATAAGCTTTTCTGCTTTATCATAAATAATTTTAAATTCGTCTTCAGAGTTTAAGCGAATGTTTCCAAAAATTGATTCAACTTTTGCAACATGTTCAATTACAGCACATAAATCAATATTCTCACTTTGCATGTTTTTACATAATGGTAATGTGAAGCTAAATATTTTTTCTATTACAAATAATGAAATTAAGAAAGTTGATTTCTGAATTCCGGTGTGTAATAAATCTGCCAATGAGGATGTTGATTTATCCTTCCAGGAACTTATTTCTTCCAATGCATACAGCACGGGCTCCAACAATTCCACCATAATGATAACAGAATCATGTCTTTCAACCCAGAGCGTAGGGCATATTTGTTTCAATTTTTGTCGGTTTGATTCTGGTGTGTATTCCTCAATTTTATTAGAGAGTACGGAATTCCTTTTTGGTGATTCAAAAAATGAATAAATCTTTTCTACTATTCCAAGACAATTGTTTATTTCCCGAATTTTTGAAGCATGGGATAGAACTAAATTTAATGAGTGACCAACACAATGAACAAAAACTGCTGTCGGATATTTTTGACTGACGTATTTTTGAACACCCTCATGTTCGCCAGTATTCACTGGAGCACCATCGTAGCCTTGACCTCTAAGATATTTTAAATCAATCCCAAATTTTTCTAATGAAGATAACAGGGTTGCTGCTAAATCTTTTCCAGTTGTAGAAGTAAGAGGGACAAACTGAAGAAAGTGCTCACAAATTGTTTTTGTATTTTCATTAAAATATCTTACACATATGGAATACTGTTCAATACAACTAATATCTCCGGTTTCATCCGCTAAAACTGTAAAACACTGTGCTTCATTTATCTGAGATACAAGCTTTTTTATTATTATTTTGTTACAACAATTTATGATTTGGTTTTGTATGTCTGGGCTTATATATATTGCGTTCTTATTGCAAGTTAATAAGTGATTTTTTAATATTCGTCTCCAGCTTGAATTCGCAAACGAAGCAATGCTCTAAAATTTCTTTCTCCCTTAATTCCATCTTCATTAATATCAAAAATTCCAGAATCACGGTGTCCACGTAACGGCCAACCATTTCTTCCGCATGCAATAACAGTTTGTATTATAGGTACGAGTTTCTTTCCATTTGCTTCAATTTGTTTTAAATTTTCACGGTCTATTTGAAAATTTACAGGTAATTGCTTTCCCCGATGTTCCCTTTTCAAGTTTTCCATGCAACTCATTGCTTCAATGTGATACTTGCACTGATTATGGTAACTGAATTCAGTTGTAGCATGCTTCCAGTCTTTGTAAGGTTTTTTTACCAAAGTTCCCGTTTGTTGGGAATGTCTGTAACCGACTTCTTCCTTTGCAAAGAAAACACAAAATTTGCAATAAGCTCCATCATCAATAGCGGAATACGTTAACCATGCATAATTTTTTATCCAGTTTTTTTGAAAACGACGCTTTTGATTATTATAAGTAGTAGATGGAAACTTATAAGTGTCATTTGGTATCCATAATTTATCAATTAAATCAAGTTTTTCATTATTATTTAACTTATTATTAACATAATTTGAAATATCATATAAACTTGTGTCACTTGGATTTTGAATTTCACTCCCTGATGAACCATTTTCAACAGTTGTTTCATTGACAACATTTTCATTATTAGTGATTGATGAATGACCTTCTGAAGAATTATTTTCATTGGTTGGAGAAATTTTGTTCTTTTTTTGGAAGTAGTCAAAAAGCGTATTTGTGTCTTTTCTTTTCATCATGATGACTATGGGCAAACTGAAAAATAATTATGAAAGAATTAAAGAAATACTTTTTATTTAACCTTCTAATTTAAGAGAGAATGTAAAATTTATTTAGCTACTTTTAAATTGCAGTTTAGATTAGCAATGAAAACAAATTCGTCTTTTAAATTATTGAAAACCGGCATGGCAACTAATATTAATGCTTTTCTTCTCTCCGCTAAGGAGTAAGAAATTTCACAAACAATTAAATTTTAGTGTAAATAGCCATTTAGCCATTGATAATCACTGTGTTACAATAAATTTTTTTCTGTAGTGAAAATATGTGTACTTTGTGTATTTTTGTATCCTGAATTCAAATTTAAGGCCAAAAATAGCATATCAGGGATAGTTTTATAGATACAGAAACATTCAGTCTTAGTTTCTCTTTAGGTCCCTAGCATACAGGTAATGTATAACTAGTAAAGTTGGCTACATTGATTTGGTAACCATTGTTGGACTGTAAACTGTAAGCTATATTCCTTTGAAGTTCAATAAATTCTTAAAATACACAAAAGTGTTGAGTGCTTGTATTGTTTTCTCATTTTAATTGTATTCTAGAATTGATAACAAAATTGCTGCAAAACATTTCCTTCATTCTCTTCTTATGTTCGTATGCTAGTAAAAGGTTAAAATCACTGTTACAATTGTCATGATAGTATTAAAATTAAATAGTAACACTTATTATAATCATTCTAACCTCTAATAATATAAAAAAGTAAGTAAAATTTAAAATTAAAAAATCAAGAACTATCCCTGATAGAAAAAAATCAAAGCATAGATCTGAATTCAGCTTAAAAATGCCTGTAAGTCACCAAATTTTTATCCAGTAAAAATGAATTTTTGTTTTTTAGTAACACAGTGATTTGCCCTCTAGGCTATTATTTGGTTTTAAGAACAAAGAAACGTAACTGGAAACGCTCCGCTCGTTTGTATTTTTGTTTACACTGCGCGTATTATTGAAAGCGTTTGAGTCAAAAGGGCATTTTATCTTTTAGGTTTGTCGAATGGCGAATGGATATACGTCGTGTAAACGTCTCACATTGACGAGCCAAGCCTACACGTGCGTGGCACGGTTTGCGATAATTGTGTTAAAACGGGTTGTCTATTCTGTTATATACATAATTATTAACTAAATATCACTATAATATTGACGACTCGGAACACTAAGTTTTTTATAAGTAAAAACGTAAAGTTTTACCTTACAGCCTAAACCGGCTTTCACCTATAGAAGGCTTCATCAGAGGCTCAGAGTCATGCGCATTAACATCAGCTGCAAACATCCAAACCTCCAAAATTAACTAGCACATCTTGCTTTACAGTTTTAGGAGTCCATGTGTATTCTGATCAACAAATACTAAAAATGTAATAACAATTATAGTAAATACTATGTAATGCCAAAACCAAGACAAACTAATATTTTTAATGTTTGTGTTAATAAGTATTAGTTACACTAATAGTTTATTAACACGTACTTTATTTGCAGGGATAAGATAACAGAAAATGATTCTAGTTGTGATTGAAATTATACTTTGTTTATATTCATGAAGAAATGTTTTACATTCATTGAGAAGGAAGTAGTTTTGTGCCACACTAAGGGTAGCCCATTCAAACAATTTTATTGATATATTATACAGTGATTTTACTTCTGGTTCTGAAAATTGTGGTTAGTTCAGAACACAAAAGAAAATGTTGTCAGTTCCTAGGCCTAATAGAAGAGTAATTCTGTTACTGGTCAAGTGATAATTAATGTTGTTACGACAGTTTTACAGATTGTTGTATTGTACAGTGAAACAAAATACAAAAACCAATGAAGTCACTAATTACCATCTTTAATTAGTCAAAAATAATCAGGGCCGGCCTTAAGGATGGGCCAACTGAGCTGTGGCCTGGGCGCAGATTTTTAGAGGGCACCAAACTAATGGATAAAAAAAAATCAAGTTTTTTCTTTCCTTTATAAATGAAGTTAACAAGAAGGTTAAACAGTTTACTCTATTATCAATGAAACCCACTGTTTAGTACGTAATAAGACAGTCAATATAAATCTTCACAAAGCGGTATTATTTGACGTATTTTGACATTCACGCTCATCCACAAAATGGCGACAAGACAGGCAAGACAGCGCTTCGCTCACTGACGCGTACAACACCTCAAAACAGATCGTATAAGTTCGGTAATCTTCGGCAGCTCCCCTGTCTCCTCCATGCAAACATCGTACCATTCACACTTCATCCTTCTTTTGTTTCAGTTGTTTCTTTTGTTGTGACTTGTCACCGTGCAACTGCCAGTGGTGCGAATAACAGTGCAAAGTATTTTTAAGTGCGCGTTAAGTGTTTGATTTTTCTTATGTTATCTAGGTATGCTCTTTATTGTTTTCATTTTGTTAGTAAGCTGCCTAGTTTAAATAATTAGAAATTCAAAGCAAGAAGAGAAAATGTTTTTAATTGGCAGGCAGTGAAAGTCAACTTATTTTATGATTTTAAACAAACTTTAAAATTGTATAAAGTTTATTTATTAGTATGTACAACATTTAGGATGGCCATTCGATTGATGGTTTGGTTTAGTTCCTTCGTCTTTTAAATCGTTTTATAACCCCAAAAAGAAAAAAGAACGGTAGAGCCTAATACATTAAAAAAAAAGAAAAAGAAAACTTACAATGTTGTTTGTTTTAATTTGGTTTGTAAAACTTCGTTGAATTTTCGTTTCAGTACTCAGAATATTTTTGACATATACGTGTGCAGTTTATGATTTCAAAGACTTAAAAATGGCTTCAAACCAAAAAATTTCAGGAGCTCAAATCAGAAAGAGAAAGAATAAAATATTCAATGAACATAAACAAGGTTCTAAGTTCATGCGTGGTTTTCTTTCTCAAAGTTTAGAAATAGAAGCTGATCAAAAGAAGATGTAACCAAAATTGATTTTTCAAATGCTAGTCAGAACAAGTTTTTGATGACAATGTTCCAGACACTAATGATGAGACTGAGATGAAGGAAACTGAACAACCTAGGACAAGCTGCCAAGGAAACGATTTTTCCCCCTTGACAAAGATGTTATGATTAATTCATCAAACCCTATAACGGACGGACACGGACGTGAAGATGAAGTTCACCCTTTATCCCACAGCAACGTTACTTCGTGTAATTTGGACGATATTGGTGAATTGCCTAACTTGACTCGTCACATAAGGGATCAAATAATTAAAAACGGCCCAAAAAAACTGAGGGTGCGGATTCAAGATTTCCTGTTGACTTAACAGAATCCGGTTCAAAAGGATTGAGATGTAACATAAATTATTACTTTAAAATATATATGTTCACTTTTGTACACTTTCAATCTTACTTGGGTTTGTTTACTAACTCGGACGCCATCTTACATTGTTGCCAACTGCGTCTAATCAAATACTTACCCAGGCCCAGAGTCCGTTTGGACGTATTCAGAGAACAAATAATGGTTGTTTGTAATAAATAATAATTCATTTACTTATTCTCAAAATCAATCTTATTTTTTTTATTAAACGAGAATCTAAATTATAAATCTTTTCAACACAAAAACTAAACATTTCTTTCAAATTCCATCATTAAATACAAATTATTCCTTCTCCCTCTTCCACATTTTTTTAGTAATATTCACAAATATAACTTAATTAGCTACAACTTAAATTTATCTTTCGCAAACCAGCGCTTCTTTCACTCACACATTTACACTTTCATTCGGTACATATCTTTGATTGCCCCAACCCTTTGGGCCCATTATTTCCCTTTTAATTTTTTAATAATTTAACTTTTTGACACCTCTTGGTTATTCTCCCTGTTGTTTACTTAGTTGTTCATTTTTTGGTGATCCACAACAGTCCAGTCTCTTTCCGTGATTTTTACTTCACTCGCGCATTTTATCTTGCTTTCACTCTTTGCACTAAAACTGTTATTTCATTTAGATGATTACTTTCACATTTTTAACACCTTTTGGTGTTGCGGGCGACTGAAACTGCTTAGCCGGTGGGCGAGTGAACAGCCCACGTCCGTCGTTGTTAGATGTTATTTGCCGACTGACTGCTGCACAGACGATCACGTGATCTCATTTCATTGTGTTTTTACTATGACGTCGGCAGATATTCAGGTGTTGTTTACTGTGCCTTGCATTCCAATGTTATATACAGTAGAACTTGGCTAATTCGAAGCTGAAGAGACCAGTAAAAAATTCGAATTAGGAAAACTTTTAATAAGGGTAGAAAAATCAAATCAAAAACCGAAATTCAGTAAAGCAATATGTTATTTTATTAAACAATTTCCTTATACATATGTATTACAAACGTATAAACATGTTTCAGTACAAAATATAGCATTTACAGTTTTTTAAAAAAGCTAGAAACTTTTGATTGCATTTTGCAGTTAATACACTGAGTTGTAGTAAACTCTTCAAGTTTATTAAGTGCTTGGAAAATAGCGTCACTTATGTTCTGCTGTCCTTCAACAAACCGTCTCAAGTCTTGAATGTAATTTGATGCCTGTGAAGCTGTTAGAATCGGTATCTCTGGAAGTTCTAGCTGGTCCCCTTCTTCATCTGAAGATGTACCATAATTTCTTTTGTTCATAACATCAGCCACGATCTCCGCATCTGTCTGTTCACCACACACCGCCAAGTCTTCATCCATATTTACAAACTCTTCGTAACGAATGCCTGCGTCATGTCCAACATCTTCCCAGTTATCCGTAGTGGGTACGACTTCTCTAGCCGCTTTATTCTACTCTTCACCTTCAATGTGGCAGAAACCACCTTTACAAAAACAATTAGCAATTGTTTTTTGCGTAACTTGGTTCCAAGCACTGTTGCACATGTGGGCAGCTTGAAGGATGTTAATCTTTATATTTTCGTGCTCATCTAAATAAGCACCTGACAGAATGTTTTGGACCACAAGCCGTCTGTAAAAATGCTTAAAATTTTTTATTACACCTTGGTCCATAGGTTGAACTACTGAAGTCATGTTTGGAGGGAAAAACACAACCTTTACATTTTCCATCACAGGAATAGTGTTGTGCGCTGTACAGTTGTCAATAAACAAGACGATTCTTCTGTTTTGATTCCGAAATTTCCTGTTGATTTTCAAAAGCCATCTTTCGAAAATTTCACCTGTCATCCAAGCTTTATTGTTTGATTCATATTCAACTGGTTTTGTTTTTACATTTTTGAAACAACGTGGGTTGGCTGACTTCCCTATCATTAGCAAAGGCAGTTTTTCCGAGCCATCCATGTTTGCTCCGATTAAAAGTGTTATGCGCTCCTTGCTGTGTTTGCCGCCACTACAACTTTCTCCTTTAAAAGCAAGTGTTTTGTCGGGGGTGCATTTGAAGAATAAGCCCATCTCGTCTACGTTAAAAATGTCTTTAGCGTCTCTATCAGAAATAATTTGCAACAAATCGTCTTTCCATGAATTTGCAGCTTCAACGTCAACAGATCCACTTTCCCCACAAACAGTTTTGAAAGACATGCCATTCCTTTCTTTAAAACCATCGAGCCAACCAGTGCTGGCCTTAAAATCATTTTTCCTTAAGTTAGATGCGAATTCCTCAGCTTTGGCTCTGACGAGGGGCCCACTGACTGGAATTTTTTTTGTCCCTTGCTTGCTTAAACCACTTCACTACACATTCATCCACGTCAGGATTTTCTGGTCCTTGCGCTCTTTTCCTATCTTTGTCGCTGGCTTTACACACACTATTCAAAATCTTCTATTTATTTTTTAGATACGTTGACAGCATATTTGGTGGTATCCCAAATTCCTTGGCAATTTCAGATTTCTTTTTTGTCCCTTTTCCACTTCCCGTATAACGGCAACTTTTTCGGCAAATGTCAATGATTTGTATTGGGTCCGTGTTGGTTTTGAAAGGGCCATGATGAACACACAACACAATAAAACTGCACACTAAGCGTCACTAAAACACACCAGTCTGTATATACAGTACTGTATAAAGAAAGGAACGGTCTCTCACTACAGGACACAGCTCGCACAGTAGAAACTCAAAAAGACTTAACACTTCCATGAATGCAGGCAGACTGAACTGAAAGCAACAGTAAGGGTGGCTGACTGATGAGGCGTGGAACAAGGGACAATGGCGGACGGTACCGTTACACGAGCCAGTCATGTGTCATCGCCAGATACTGACGGCAATTCCACGAATTTGACACAAAGGGCAAACGTCTGTTCACAAAGGGCAATGCCTGCTTGTCTGTTTCCAGTCGCGTCTCTATTGTTACGTGGTCTAGCCCATACAGCAGGCGATTTTTTGTAGTTAGAGCAAAATTTTTATTTTGAATTAACCAAAAAAAGTTCAAATTACAGACGATGTTTTTGCATGGTTTTACATAGGATATTCAAGGGACCATGGTAAAAGTTCGAATTATCCACGAATTCGAATTATGCACGTTTGAATTAGCCAAGTTCTACTGTATATATATTGTAACGTGTCGTTTCACCAAACATAAAACATAACATACTAACTAGAAGATAATTTACTGACTGTAACAAACTATGGCTGATAATGACCAAAAACCAAGAAGTTAATGATCCCAGGACAAAAGATGTAAATAAATAAGTAATTAATCACACTGTTCAGTACATTTACATATGTTTTTATTTGTGTTAAACTAATTCATTGTAATAAGACAATTTATATTATTATTAAAAACTTCATTACTAGTTAAAATGTAAATAAATCTAATTTAACTATGGGGAGGTCTGCGCACCTCAGACCGTTATTTTATTTATCAAGAAAAAAAATTTACATAAAAGTGAATTATTTAAGTTTTACAAATATAATAAGATCAAACTATAATTATAAAAGTGGTATGGTATGACAGTGCTAGAAAGTGAGAATAACAGTGAAATACGGTAAAAAGGAAAAATTGTGTATAATGAAAGTGATTGAACATAATTATAATGAGCATTGAAGAAATATATAATCTATATGAAACAGGTATATAACCCATATAGTGAAATCAAACAAAGTAAATAATTTAAAAGATAGAAACTCTTACGTTAAAAAACTTATAATAATATAGTTACGAAGGAAAAATAAAGTAAAGGTCAACAGAATATTATTAATTAGAAATGGTACACCGAACCTGTGACCCATAAAAAATATAGCCATGGCCTTTAACTAAAGAAATTAATGTTTTGAGTGGAAGAAGTTTATTGTTAAAAAAAAATTGTGAATTGCAAGCCAGAACGTTTAAGATAAATGACTGCTGAGTTGATGGAAATTGAAGATCAATAAAAGCTGAGATGACCAGGAAAACCAACCCAAGACCTAGAGGAATGATGTTTTGACAGAGAGAGACCAAAAAACCAGGTGTCCAGGAGCAGAATCAACGAATAAATCTATTGGGAAAACTGCAAAGTTGGTGAGATCATACCACAAAAACAATAACTGAAAAAAACAATAAAAAAATAAATAAATAATAATAATTGTTAATTACTTTAGTACGCTATTGTGAAAATAGTCGTTAATCATAAGAGTTTTTTGTTATAGTTTCTAGTTGTTTAAAAGAACCCACAAACATTCAACAGACATTAACAACACTATATTACCAAGTCTCATGCATAAAAATTATATTGTCTGTTCTATGTGTAAATTGTACCAGACTTTAACGATACTTGTATGTTAACCCTGAGATTCAGATAAATAATCCTCTATTTAAAAACAAAACACAGATTTTTTTTTATTTAGTTACAAATCAACTTCAGAGATAATAATTATTTTAATATTACATATTGGTGATCCCAACACAGGGCTGAACAAAATAAAAGTATCAATGACGAACGAATAGGAAGGTATTAACTGAATATTACATTTTGACGCTCAAAAGTGGGGCCTTCCACATTCACAGAATACATAAGGAGGATTATATTTATTGAATATTACATATTGGCGAACCCAACAGTGGGGCTAACGTCAAAAACAGAATATTACAATATATATATATATATATGGGCTAGGCCATTGACGTCATATGGCGTGACCCCTACGATGAATAGTTCAGAGTTCAAACTTCTAAAAATAACTGTCTCCAGCAGCTTGATTCACCCGACCTTGACACTAGTACGTGTACATACGTTATTTCCCCAACACTTTTCAAATACAACACTTTTTAAAACTTTACGAATTTTAATTATGTTTCGGGTGGGTAATATATGTACCGTTACAATACCCCCTCAATGAGAGGTTTTATACCGAAGCATAAAAACTCTCATTGACACTCACATACTTCCTAAAGGGATCAGCCTGGATATGTTGCCACAACCCCCTTTATGTTATTTAAAATTCATGGGTAACTTACCCTCCTGGTCCAGTGACTGTGGCCACACCTGAATGACCTTACTGGACTTCCCTCTCGAGATCCCGACACCGCAAGGCCAGACAGGCACTTGATGCCTCTGCTCTGACAGAGGCCAGCACAGGACCGCTGCCGCCACAGCATCACCAGACACTGAAACATTAGATCAAAAACATCAAATAGTGGCCTTGTATAATACCATGTCCCTAACTGATCTGGTTCCCCTTAGCTGTGCTGGTTTGCGTTAAGAAGCACTGGTTTTTTCCTTAACTTCTAACATACATTGATGAATTGATGAATACATACTTAATCTAACATGATATATTTTAAATTTCAACACTAACCTTCTGTATGCCCTTCTCTCGTTAATTCTTATCCCAAATTCAAAATATTTCCCTGATTCCAATCAGAATTTAAATAACCACTTCCCATTACATCTCAAAATATTCAACTTCATTACTAAAATTCCTCTTAAACATATTTAAATCAACTATATTTTCACAAATTATCTACTTATATCTTTCTCAAAATTTGTTAATCATCTCCATCAAAACATCTCAAATCAACACAAAATCATTTAATTATATCTTAAAATCAATTACACATTCTATATTTTCAACATAATACTCTTTAACTGGTTCATTTTATCCCATTTACAATAATCACCAACTTCCTCCTTCCACACACACTATTGCCCCCTCCTGGACTGTAGCGTCCAGTTGCCTCCGCAAGGACTGAGGCAGAAGGGGTGAACACTTTTTTCTTTTCTTTCACCTTTTAACTTTTTGACACCTCTTGGTTATTCTCCCCATTGTTTAATTAGATGTTCATTTTTTGGTGATCCACAACAGTCCAGTCTCTTTCCATGATTTTGCTTCACTCGCGCATTTTATCTTGCTTTCAGTCTTTGCACTAAAACTGTTATTCCATTTTGATATTGATTAACAAATGATTACTTCCACATTTTTAACACCTTTTGGTGTTGCGGGCAACTGAAACTGCTTAGCCGGCGGGCGAGTGAACAGCCCACGTCCGTCGTTGTTAGATGTTAATTGCCGACTGACTGCTGCACAGACGATCACATGATCTCATTTCATTGTGTTTTTACTATGACGTTGGCAGATATTCAGGCGTTGTTTACTGCGCCTTGCATTCCAATGTTATATATATATGGGCTAGGCCAGTGTGGTCCAACTGGCGGCCCGCGGGCCACATGTGCCCCGCGACGTCTTTTTCTCTGGCCCTCGAAGGGACTAGGTCTTTACGGCCCCCAAAAATAATTTGTTTTTAACCAATTTAATAATAATTATTAGTTTCCAATGGCGGAACATATTACGTTCAACAAGTGAGCAACAAACATAGAGGTTGGACTCAGGTCAAATCTATTTGAAAGTTTTGGTCCTCCGTTTTTGTTTTGTTTGCGTTCTGCCAGCTTGGTGACTCCGAGCGGGGCGGCTGAGGGAAGTTAGGTTACCGCCCGCTCCTCTCTCCTCGCAAGCCTGCTTTGATATTTCTTCAAACACATGTCAGTTGAAAGCTAGTGTCTGAAACAGAGGTTCTGCTAAACTTTTTATTTGTTTTTTATTCAGTTTGTGCCGCATTAATCATAAGCACTTCAAACAAAAAAAGAAAAGTGGAGTTGGACAATAGAAAATTCAATGTGAGATGGGAAAATGAGTTTTTCTTTACGGATTTTGGAAGTAAGCCACAATGTTTAGTTTGTTTGTAAGTGGTGTCGGTAATGAAAGAATATAATATTCGTCGCCATTATGAAAGTACGCATAAAGTGAAATTCGGAAGTGTTAGTGGCGAGGCGCGACTTAGTTTGGTCAGGGAACTTAAATTTAAGATGCAGAAACAAAAAAACACGTTTTTTAAAGCAACACGTGCAGAAATCCAGTCTACAGGCGTCTTACGAGGTTTGTGCAATAATGGCTAAACATCAAATGCCATTTAGGTCGGGTGAATTAATCAAACAGTGTGCAATTGAAATGGCGAATTCTTTTGGCGATGAGAAGGTTGGTAAAAACTTTGAAACCGTGTCTCTCTCGCACCAAACTGTTTCGAGAAGAATTCTAGAAATAAACGAACAACTTGACACACAGTTGAGAAAAGAAATAACAAAAAGTGAATATTTCTCTATCGCTTTGGATGAAAGCACAGACATTACAGATGTATGCCAGCTCTTAGTTTTTATAAAGACAGTTGATAACAAATTTTCCATCAAAGAACTACTTGACCTAGTGCCACTGCCTACTAGTGCGAAAGGCTCTGATATCTACAATGCTCTTGTGTCAGTTGTAGATAAGTATGGTGGATTTTCCAAATGTTAGTGTGTAGTGACGGATGGTGCGAAATGTATGACTGGTAAGAACACGGGTTTAGTAGGGTTGTTGAGTAAAACTGGTGTTAATGTATCCTTCTTACACTGCATTATTCATCAAGAGGTTCTCTGCAGCAATTTTGTTAAACTGAATGAGGTGATGAAAGATGTCACAAGAATTGTGAATTTGATTAGAGGCGGAAACCGCGCACAAGGCCACAGGAAACTGGTGCAATTTCTCCAGGATCTATCTGCAGAATGTTATGACATTCCCCTGCACTCCAAAATTCGCTGGCTAAGTGCTGGAAAAACCCTTAAAGCATTTTTCTCCATAAGAAATGAAGTCTGTCAATTCTTAGAAGCCAATGGAAAGGTTGACGATGAAACTATTAAAAGACTTAAGAAAGAAGAATGGCTCTGCACATTAGCTTTCCTGACAGACATAACAGAACATTTGAACACCCTCAACTTAAAACTTCAAGGAAGGAAACAAAATATTTGCCAACTCGTGAGCCATATTGAAGCTTTCAGGAAAAAAGTGACAATTTTTGAAGAAGACCTGAAGAAATCTGACTTAAAATTCTTCAAATCATGCAGTGAAATGAAAAATGTAAACTCTTGAGCCAATTTCACACAATTTGGACATTATTTTACTCAGCTGAGGGAAGAATTTGAAGTACGATTTTCTGACTTTGATAATTTGAAAACCACGTTCCAGCTTTATGTTGATCCTATGACTGCCAAGATTGAAGACCAAGATCCTGAACTTCAGATGGAACTTTGTGAGCTTCAAAGCGACTTCTTACTAACTTCAAATACAAATTTGAAATGTGAAGAATTTTGGAAATTGGTGATGCCTAACAAGTACCCTAAGCTTCACAACTTTGCCTTAAAAGTGACTTCCATGTTTGGAAGTACATACATTTGTGAGTGTGCTTTCTCGACAATGAAATCGCTGAAGTCGAAACAGGGGAATAAGTTATCCCAGGAAGCCCTGAAATCCACCCTCCGAATTGTGACAACAGAGATGGAAGCAGACATCCCAGCCCTCGTTGACATGCACTCTGCCCAATCTTCTCACTGAATCAAAGGTAAACTAGTTTTAAATTTAGTTTTAAATATTATTATTATTATTATTATATATATATATATATATTGTTACAAAACAAGGAATACTATACAGTGTAAGTATAGTTGTATTTATAGTTGTAGTGTGTCGATGTTTAATCTTCAATCACTTCAGCCCCACGATGGAGCGCCAACTTGTTACAGAACAAGTATTACTATTTTCAGGTATATAAGTATAGATTTAGTGATGTGTAGTGTGCTTGCAGATACGCTCCGGTATCTGTTGTGATGTTGTTTTTCTAAAAACTGCTCCAAGTATAATTATCAGGAGTTATTAGTGTGATTGTATAATCTGTATAAGTGTCTATGAATAATCCACTCTTTTGATTTAAGTAGGTTTCGCGCACTTTTGTTGTATGCCTCCCTCACTTACCACAAGTATCTGTTTCAGTCCTATTCTGTGACGGTTGTTGCTGAAATACATACACTTAAAATGCACACAAATATTCAATTTGAATATTCAAAACAGTTAGTACACACAATATGAATGAATTAGCACATATAGATAATACTTTAAATTACTCTCTGTTTGAATTCTTCCACCACCTTTGGTAGAACTGATTTAAAAGAAATAATTTAATTTATATTTGAAATGATACTCTTTTTCATAGGTAAATAAGTGAAGGTTTATTAACAATTTTAAAATGGCAAATTTTAAAAACAATTAACAATCATTTGGGCTAATAACCCTTTAAATAATAATTACAATTGATTAATTTTAACATAAAACTCTGTCCAGACTCAATGCTAGTAGTCCTGTCATTGGTACAATAATTTGAACTTAATAGGTTATGTTTTCTTGTCAATGTGTTATCAGGTTGTTAGGTTCTTTGAGGTAACATGATATCATTGTCAAGATGTAATATTAATGGAATTAAGAAAATTGAACAATGGTTAATAAATAACAAATAAATGTCAAAAAAAAAACAAAAGTTGGTACCATATATCTGAGAATTATGGTACTGCCGTACGTGGGATTGCGCACGCACCTTATTACTTGTTAGCCAGCGTCAAACTCGTGGCTTGTACAGTTTCAATGTATCGTTTTATTTTCAACAATTAGTCTGATAACTATATATTTTCAAGAGAAAAAATTAATAAAATACAAAAAAAACTCTTGATATGAATTCCATTTGGTTTGGAATTTATTTGAGAACAGATGCAACAGTTGAATTAACAAGCTACCGCTACTATTTTGAGGTTAGCTATCACAGGTAATGTTATTATGGTAAATGATTTCTTAACGGTTATCATTTCTTAATTTATATTTCTGAACATATTATTAGTAACATTTTGACATGTTGCTATTAGAATTACTTTTATACTTTTGTTTGAAAGTTATTATTATTTATTTCAAAACATCGAAATAATCAAAACAAACTAAGTTTAGTCAAAAGAGTGACTAAATGTTAACTCTTGTAATTAATGACAATTACTTCAAACATAATTATTAAAATTATGAAAATTAATTAAAATATTTATCTAATATTTTAATAAGTATAAATTGACATTTCTTGGAATTCTAATAATTCCATTATAAGTTTAACCTTTCGCTAGTACTTGACTCGCGTAGTATTCATATATGTCTATTTAAAATTATTATTTTTTAAACCAAAGTTATTTAAATAAAATATTGTACTCTCTGTTTATTTATCACAACACACGCGAGTACGACCGGGATTATACACTATCGTACTTGTATCTCTCGACAATACCGCACATTCCACTCGGAAGTATTTTTGTTGTGTCAAGGTTATGTATGTTTATCAACTTATTGTTAATGGACGCGCACAAATTTGAAAATAATACTTTTCCATGGTGTAGAGCTGCATGGCCACTTCGTCTGAAGGCTGATCGTAGACTGTTACATTTTGCCGGAGCGTCTCTTTCGAGTCTGACAAAATGCGTTGATTTGATTGGTTGTAAACACTATAGTCTTCACCCCAAAAGCCTATGTTTTATTAAAATATTTGGTGTTTTACCAAATTTTGACTTTGGGTTAGAGTTTATGTGACGTAAGCACTAGTGTAAAAAATAATTGAAAAGTTAATAATTACAATAACTTCCTTACTGAACGTCCTATCGTTACATGAGTTATGTCATTGAATTATAGACATTTTCTTCTTTAATTTAAGTCTAAACAACATTATTTTATTTACATCGCTTCTCTTAATATAACGTTTTTATTAATTATCTTTGGTGTTTCTTATTTTTATAAGTCTTTGTCACCAGATTTAATTATTTTTAATAAAAACACTTTCTAAATAAACACTTGGAGTCCATTTCTCACTTGGTTTAGTTTATTATTTGGAAATAATTATTTCCTTAACAATAGCTCATTATAGCGTCATTAGGCGTCCATCTTTGTTTTTATATAAATGTATTTAAAATGAATTTCCCTTATTTAATACAAGTAATCTTGCAATCTAATAATACTAAAACGATTATTTACATGATTTCACACTAAAATATCTTTACATAATTGTATTAAATATAATATACATACTGTCTTATTCCTCTTCTACCTGTTTCATACAATTGTCAATATAATTTTAGTCTTTTCTATATAAATTATATTATGTATTAAATATCATTAGTGTACATATATTGTACTTAATGCATTACATATAGTGGTCAGCTTCTAGCTAGTTTAGAACCCTTCAATTCTTCAATAATGGGTTTGTTCCTATGGTGTCTCATCATAGTGGTCATTTATTTTTCATAAAACCAATAATTAAACTGTTATTGTTACATTTTGTTTGTGTTTCTATATTGGTATTAGACATTACTCCTACTTCTGGTAATGTTCTCAGTTACTCTTAGACAAATTTATAGGTCATATTTTCCTAAGTAACTTACTTAACATGGTTTGTTTACATCTGATTTCTGTCACTATGGTCAGTTGGTTTCTAATCATTTGCATATATACTGACTGTTTTTATGGTTCTAATCTGTTCTCAAAGTTGTATTGAGTTTCCCTCTAACTACTGGTAATATTGTGAACAATCTGTGTTTAATCTTTAATACACTATTTTCCTTAACTAATGGGCCATACAGTGGTCCATCTTACATCTGATTGTTTTTACATGGTTAGTTAGTTTACTACATTTTGTTTATAATACTGTTGTTATTATGTTAAGAATCTGTTCTCAAAACATTACCAGATTTTGGTCTTACTACTGGTAATATTGTTATTCACTTTGGCATTGGTTTTGATATTGCACTTTGCCTAATTGAATTGGCATATTTGTTGCATCTTTGCTATCTCTGTTTGCCATTGCATTTGATTGGTTTTATTTACTTGGTTGCATTTTAATGCATTGTCTATTAGGATGTATTGTTATTTATAACAATTCCTTAATTGATATCATTGTTGATAATCATTTATTTTCCTTGATATGTTTGGTTTTCTGTTTAACAGGTACCTTCTCTATGGGTTATGTAACAATGTACCATCTGTTTTAATGCAGTATGTCTCTACTACTTACATGGTATCAGCATGGTATTCCACAATAATATTTTACTTATTTTGTTACACATGTTTATACATTCCTTCTTAAACACTAACACGTATCTTATTGTATTATTTATTATATTTTTCTAGTCATAGGTTGAATTCAATTCAATCCATTTTGTTTGATACAAGGGTTTTTTATTTATTGTCAGTTCTTTACCAAAAAAAAAACATAATTATATTGTTCTATTTTGTTTTATTCTGGTGGTCTTATGATTTTCTGTGTTGATCACAACTTTATTAAATGCGTCACACTCATTGTTCGTGTCTATTTGACTTATTTAACATCTTGTTGTTTTCATCATGGAATTAACATATTTTCATATACTTATAAACTTCATCACTATAATTGTTTGTGTGGTTTTATCAGTAGAAATAGTTAGTTATTCACATGTTTCACATCTATTAAGTACGCACTGTTATTGTTTGTGTTTCCTTAAATGCTAAACACTGGTTTTTTTTCCTCATATTTTATAATCATCATTTCACTTGTCACTTATATAGTCTTTGGTACACGTGGTTTTATATTGATTACTGGTATGATTTATTCATCTTCTTCTCTCTTCTGAGTCAGCTTTCTTGTCCTTCTTCTTTCTTCTTCCTCGTTATTTTCATCGTAGTCATTATTTCTTAATTGTTCCTCTCGCTGTTTGAGTTTGTTAATCCTTATTTCGTTGTTCCCCTCACTTTTGGATCCTATTGGGTCTAGTTACTGGTATTTTGTTTTGGCTCATGTCATTTTCTTTCTTATGTTTCGTAGTTGATGTCACTAGGTTGATATCATCTTATTCATAGTTGGATTTTCATATTAACACATTTGTAGATACACACAATATATACCTGGATTTACTTATCTAGATTTACATTCATATTTTTCTCTTACTTGCCGTCCTTTAAGCTCATTTTATGTAACCGCCATATTTGGTTATGTTACAATATATATATATACTTTCACAATATGAACTTACTTTCATTATCACTTCCCCATACGTTTCAAGGTGATGTTCCTCTTCCTCAGTGGGAGTAAATACTCATTTTAATATGAGTATATACTAGTTTTAAAATGCTGAACGCATGAACTGGCAGATGATTGATATTGATGGCTTTTGTGTAAATAAAAAGTAATTTTGTATCTTGAAGGAAGAGTTATCAGTTTCATAATAATAATAATAATCTGAGGTAAAAATATAATATTGGCCCTCGATGTGCTCTCAGAAAAAAATCTGGCCCTTCACTACAAAACAGTTGGACCACACTGGGCTAGGCCATGACGTCATATGGTTTGACCCCTACGGTGCATAGTTCAGAGTTCAAACTTCTAAAAATAACTGTCTCCAGCAGCTTGATTCACCCGACCTTGACACTACTACGTGTACATACGTTGTTTCCCCAACACTTTTCAAATACAATTTAAAACTTTACGAATTTTAATTATGTTTCGGGTGGGTTATATATGTACCGTTACAGAGAAACAGAAAATTCTCACCGTTTCACTGCAATAGGAAACTGCCCAATAATGAAAAATTGTATCTAAGATATTTGCAATATTCCATGTCAAAGAATAGAGTCTATTGTTTTAGTTGTAAGTTGTTTGGGAATACCCGCTCTCAATTAGGGCAGAACGGTATCAACAACTGGAAACATATAGGGGATTATTTAAAAGATCTTAAAAGTTCAAGTGAGCACTACACATGTTACAGCAAATTGGTTGATCCCAAAAAAAATATTCGTTATCAAACGGGTGTTGATAGTGAAGTTAAAAAATTGTTACAAAAAGAGGTAGATCACTGGAAAAAAGTTTTAGAATGTCTAATTGCAATAACGATATTTTTATCTGAACATAACCTGGCATTCCAAGGAAGTAATGACCAGTTATTTGCAAAAAGTAACGGAAATTTTTTGGGACTTGTTGAGTTACTTGGAAAGTACGATGTAGTTATGGCTGAACACATTAAAAAAATTAAATCTAATGAAATCCATGATCATTACTTGGGTAAAACAATCCAAAATGAGTTGATTAGTTTGCTTGGGTCTGAAATAAAAAATTATATCATTGAAAGACCAAAGCAAGCCAAGTACTTTTCACTAATATTAGACTGTACCACCGATATCAGCCACCAAGAACAATTGTCATTTACAATTCGTTTTGTTGAATGTACCGAAACAGATGTTCAAGTAAAAGAGCATTTCTTGTCATTTTTTCCTATTGATGATACTACTGGAGATGGTTTGACAATGGTCCTTTTGAAAGAAATTGAAGGGACCTGTGGGTTAAACATGAAAAATTGTAGGGGGCAAGGTTACGATAATGGAGGCAACATGACTGAAAAATATAAAGGAGTGCAGTCAAGAATTTTCTCAGTGTTTCCTAAAGCTTTTTTCAATCTTTGTGGAAGTCATTCTCTTAACCTAATAATTGGAGATGCTGTTGTTTCATCTGTAAACAATGTTTCTTTGTTTGGAGTTTTACAACGTCTGTACGTCATGTTTTCATCATCTACTAAAAGATGGAAAATACTCAAAGAATGTCAGTTGACTCTTACTATCAAAGAAGTCTGTGACACTAGATGGGAGTGTAGAATTAACAGCGTAAAGGCAGTCAGGTATCAAATGGTTGAAGTTTGTGAAGCACTACAGGCAATGCAAGAGGAACTCATTGATCCAAAAGTGACATCTGAAGCCAAATCATTGGAAAACAATTTAAGATCTTTTTGACTTCATTGTCTCCCTCGCTGTTTGACATGATATATTGTTTAAAGTAAACTTGATCAGCAATAACGTGCAAAATGCCAACAGTGACTTACCAACAGTTACACATCTTCTTGGATAGTGCCAAACATTTTTAAAAGAATATCATGAAACTGGAAACGCTGGTGCTGTAGCAACAGCCAAATACATAGCTGAAGACTTGGAAATTGAAGTTGTTTACAAGAAGCAGCCTGAGAGAAAGAAAAAACGGCAATTTGATTATGAGTCCCGAGACGAAGCCCCAACAGTTCCAGAGCAGTTGTTTTAAACAGTTGTCTTTTACCCGCTTATAGATCAGGCTCTGACATCCATCGAACAGCGCTTTACACAACTTGACACTCATAACCAGCATTGGGGTTTTTTGTACAATGTGCAAACTCTTCCACAATCCGAAATCTTGAAACAAAAATGTTGAATCTTCAAAAAGTTCTTCAAGATGAAGATAAATTAGGAGAAAGTGACATCAATGGCAACCACATTTTTGAGGAACTTAAACATCTGGGTGTATTTCTAAAAAACTCTGAGATAAAAATTCCTGTTCAAACTTTGCAACTTATTTCAAAAAGTAACATGATTGACTGTTGTCCTAATATATATGGATTACATTGAGGGTTCTTTTAACAATTCCTGTCATGGTTCCTAGTGGAGAACGCAGTTTCAGTAAGCTCAAATTAATTAAGACTTACTTACTCTCTACAATGATGCATAAGACCTCCTATCATCTCTAGCAACAATTTCTATTGAAAATGACATTGCAAACCAGCTAGAGTTAACGAAAATTGTTAAAAGGTTTGCTGAATCAAAAGCAAGAAGAAAGAAATTTAACTAAACTTTCAAAAACCAAAATATATGTTTTTTTTTATTTTTAAAGAAAAACTTTAATCCAATAAATCTTGGTGTGACATTTATAGTAAAAATAAACTTTACATGTGAAAAGACATTTGTGTTTTGATAATATCTGTACATATACTTATAATAAGAAGAAATGTACAGTGAATTAAAATTACGGTATAGGAAACTGTTTGAAATTGATTCTTTTTATTTTATGTTTTCCACTCGCATTGAGCATCCATGTGAAACACTTACATAGGTGAGTCAAGTTACACCTTTATTAAGTTAAATTTTAAAAAACAGGCCTTAGTGATAGTTAATGTGTTTCAAGAAAAATAAAAAAAAATTTGTTAACATTTGAAAAGTTATATATATAAACTTTAAATTTTTTAAATAATTTCATGTAGACCTACAAAATAGTTTTTTTATGTTATTACTAATCTCTTATCAACGTTAAGCCCCACTGTTGGGTTCATCAATTTATTATGAAACTCGCGTAATCGGTGTATCCCGTGTTATAATAATTTGCCCGTGTTATTTTTAACTGTTAAATTGTGATAAATAGTTGTAAATAGTGTATCAGTTGATCGTGAATTATTTATGTTGCGTGTTTTGTAACGTGATTTAATATATAAGTTTAAGAAATGAATTATTCTGCCTTGGTTTAACAATCAGAATTATTATTATTCCAATTCAGCAGTTAAAACTTCAAAATTAATTCAAAAATAGCGGTCGAGTCGTCCCAAACAATTCTCAAGGTTCGCCTTCGATATTAGGCTTAACCCTATTCTTTGAGGTTAATCTTGGTTTTGTAGTTTGTGTAATTTCAACGACTCCCCGACGTCTTCTTAGTCTTGGTAATTATAAAGTAAATGTTGATATTATCTTATGTTCATGAAATAATAACGCATGGATATGATTTATTAACATTAACGTTTAATCTTTGTAATTGGAGTTCAAATTGATAGAAATTTTCATTCGATACACACGTTAGTTACAATCGATAGTTATCTCAGGAGTGAATAATAAAATAGGTTTAACATATTTCGTGGGAATTCTTGTGGCTGCTACGAAAAGTTCCATTACATGATAAACAATAATATAGAGTACATTTACAAATCTTTCTAGTACTTATAATCTAAAAAGAGAGTACAAAAATTATTAAGAAAACATACAATGTCTGATGTTATTCAGTACACCTCATACAAAGCATGCTGGTTAGAGTGACGTTATCATCATGGCTGCCTTCGTCCGTGTCCATTGTAACTAGAATATAAGGTAGGCCACACCGGCCAATTACGCTCCCATTGGTTGCTTCGCTGTGACGTCGACTGGTGGAAGAAATACGCGCGAGTCTTGATTTACCATGCAATCTTACCTGAGACAATGTCCTACTTAGCATCTCTCTGCTGTTTACACGAAATATTAACAATAATTGTAATGAGCTATTCATATAGAAAAAGGATTAAACAACAAGATTAAATGGTTTGCGGCAAAAAATAATGGTAAAATCTATTTCTACATTTAATAGAAAAGTAAGCAAGTCTGTCCACATATAACATTGACAAAATGGCACAAGATGTAAAATTAAGTCGGAAAGGAGGCGATATTATATATATATATAATTTTTTATTATTCGTTAATTTTATATTAATAGAATTATTTCGATTGTTATTAATTTACTTAGAAACCTCTGATGATACTGATATTTTTCAGTGAAACGTGCGTCAGGTGTTAAAAAGAATATACGAAATTATACTACTTGCAGAAGAAACAAATTGAAAACATCACAAATTATATATATATATATATAATATGCCTGCGTGGGTGGGTGCGCGTACGTGCACACGCGTGCGCGCATGAGTGCGTGTATAAACATTTCTATGTAGTATAATATATTTGAAACAAGCTTCCAATTATTATAATTATAATCAATATCATAATCATTTTCTTTATCTACATTTTCATTGTTATTTCATTGTTACTAGTTTCAGTTAAAAACTGAAGCTAGTACGTTTAGTTGTAAACATAAATACTTTTATCAACGAAATGAAAATGGTTATTTAGTTGATACATACCTTCATAGGTGACTTAAATTTTTGAAGACGAAGCTACCCAGAGCCGACTCTTTGTTGCTGCATACTTTTCAAGTGACTTGAGTTTGAGCTGTTTGTTCAGATGGCGGATTCTGATGAATGTTCTTGTCCTGACATACAGACAAATGACTTTCTCGTCCACCTCTGGAAATTTAGATTTGAGTAAGGTGGCCAAATAAGAGATAACTTTCACTTGTTTTGATACTGTACGTCCGTGGAAAGAAGTAAAAACTATCTCAAACTGAATCAGTTTTTGTAACCACTCGTCTGACGGATGGGTAAGCCCCCCCTTTGATATAATCGATATCCAGTCATGACTATGTTCCCCGGAAGACACAATGTTTCGCCTCTCACACCTAGACTTTCATCAATGAAGCAGCACTTGAATGCGATGTACCCGGCCAGATATTTTAAGGCATCTTGAGGAACATCGTTGTCACTTGCAGACGGGGCCAAGTCCACTGTTTTTAACAATTCTGCTTCGTCGGTGTCATTATTCGGAGAACTTGGTATTAACGTATGTTCAACTATGTCTATAGATTCTTCTTCATCAGAATCCGCCATCTGAACAAACAGCTCAAACTCAAGTCACTTGAAAAGTATGCAGCAACAAAGAGTCGGCTCTGGGTAGCTTCGTCTTCAAAAATTTAAGTCACCTATGAAGGTATGTATCAACTAAATAACCATTTTCATTTCGTTGATAAAAGTATTTATGTTTACAACTAAACGTACTAGCTTCAGTTTTTAACTGAAACTAGTAACAATGAAATAACAATGAAAATGTAGATAAAGAAAATGATTATGATATTGATTATAATTATAATAATTAGAAGCTTGTTTCAAATATATTATACTACATAGAAATGTTTATACACGCACTCATGCGCGCACCCACCCACGCAGGCATATTATATATATATAATTTGTGATGTTTTCAATTTGTTTCTTCTGCAAGTAGTATAATTTCGTATATTCTTTTTAACACCTGACGCACGTTTCACTGAAAAATATCAGTATCATCAGAGGTTTCTAAGTAAATTAATAACAATCGAAATAATTCTATTAATATAAAATTAACGAATAATAAAAAATTATATATATATATATATATATAATATCGCCTCCTTTCCGACTTAATTTTACATCTTGTGCCATTTTGTCAATGTTATATGTGGACAGACTTGCTTACTTTTCTATTAAATGTAGAAATAGATTTTACCATTATTTTTTGCCGCAAACCATTTAATCTTGTTGTTTAATCCTTTTTCTATATGAATAGCTCATTACAATTATTGTTAATATTTCGTGTAAACAGCAGAGAGATGCTAAGTAGGACATTGTCTCAGGTAAGATTGCATGGTAAATCAAGACTCGCGCGTATTTCTTCCACCAGTGACGTCACGCGGCAAAAACAGCTGATCGCTAGGTTAGCGCGGGAAGCCGGAATGGCCCCCCCGGGAAGCCTCATCTTTAGTAACAGCTCTGCTTAATGGAGAGTTTGTTCTTAGCTTGGTTCTTAGTCTCTGTTTCTTAGCCAAAGTGTTTTCTTATACCTTGACTTTGTGTAAGGTATTGCAGTCACCTCTCTGTGATTTGAAATCAGCAACTGATCACGTTCAAAATATTGTTGACCTCTTTCAGAATATTCGCATGAATATTGAGTGTGAAGGAATATAGTCCGTGTCAGATAACAACTGAAGTTTACTAATGTGTCAAATAAATGTGTTCCTTGTAACCACTGATTTTTATTTATAATTTGTTTTTTCACTTATTAAAATGTTCACTAGTGATTAGTGGTAGTGTGAATTATAGTGTTGTCTAGTGTTTGTTTGTTTTCGATAAAAAATATTGTCAGTTATTAAGTCGAATTATACGTTACACTTCTAGGCGATGTTCGCTGAACGTCTCCTTGTTTTTTCTTGATATTTTCTTTATGGTGTGTGTTCCTGGTTAGTTAGATGATTGTAGTTAAGGAATTGTTTATCTTCAGTGGTTGTCATAAAAATTTTCTTTCACCAAACGGTTTCTGAGTTTAGCTTTTCATTTTAAAAATCTCTGCAAGCACTATTAAACTGTTCTCAATCACAATTAACAATTAAGTGTCATTTCTTCTTTTTTAGTCACCGAACTGATCAAAACTTCTTAAATTTTGATTGGCCACTTATGTACAGCTTAAGTGTTATATGACCAATACCCCTTAATTACTTTACATTTTACAAATTACCTTTAACATATAATTTTATTATTATATCCTAATGATACATAAAATGTTTATATGATTATTAATTACACAATTACAAACAATTTGGTACTAAACATGCCTCAAGTTATAACTGTAAAACCTTAGTACTTAGTGAATTTCTCTGATATATGATGGAACAATTTATAATGGTTGATTGTAAGTTATACCTTGACTCCATGAGATAAATATATTTAAATTAATTAACTAATAACATGAACTCTTATAATATATAACAAAACTCTTAATAATAATACTTGATTTGACAGTTTTAATTTATTCATACTGTTGAACTATTGTCTGTATGATAAACCATTTTTACTTGCTGTTAATAATAACAAAACACTTTTTATAAAAAAATAAATAGTACACTGTTTAACAGTAGTTTGTGTCACTATTATTATTATGTCACTTATCACTGTAAGGGGTTGTGCCCCTTTCTCTCTCCTTGATTATATATAATTTTGTTTAATACAATTTTTATAATAAAGTTAATAAAATTAATACAATTTATATCAGTTAATACAATGTTATTTTATGAACTTGTACTCTTTATCGGGTTTGGTTGGGTTACTCATGGCAAGTTATTTAGGCCTACTAGGTTTATTTATTTAGATTTTGGTTTGTTTACTGCCCTATTCTACTGGGTAAATACTAGCTGGGTCTTGATGATATTAAATAAGTCAAATGTTGTTGTTGTTTAGTTATATTTGGTTCCTTACTGATTTCTCAAAACTTGGTATTTTCTTTTAATTGGCTATTGATTAGGATTTCTTGTTCCCTCTCTGGATAGGGTTTCATTATTATATTTATAATTCTTTTTACAACATTTTGTTTCGTTACAAATTGCCTCCCTTCAGAAGTAATTATTTCTGAACACTTCATTAGGTGTGAGGACATAATTACTTATGTTACATTTTCTTCTTCTTCCTCGTGATATTTCTTCATGGATTGTTGATTATAATTGCCCTTGATCTTCTTTGAATTGGGGTCGGTTAATTCGTACGTGTTGTTGTTGTGGTTTTTTGTTATGGTGTAGGGTCCTACGTAGAGTAACAATAACTTCTTTGATATCCCTTCTAGAGTGCTAGGCAATTCCCTGTTCTTTAACAACACCTTCTCTCCTACTTCATATTAAATTATTTTACCCTTGATTTTCTGGTATTTGTTTCTACGTTTTTCCAGATTTTCTATCACCTGATTATAAAATTTTAATTTATTAAATTGGTACTGTGGAGACTTGGGAAACTTAATTAATTCTTGGATCTCTCTGGGTGGTTGTTTTTCATACATGGCAGTGTATGGAGTGCAATTTATAGATGGATGATAAGCCAAGTTTAAAAAATCTTCTGTGGCTGATAAGTAATCGGGCCACTTCCTTTGTTGTTGATGACAATAGGTTCTTAAGATTCTACCAACTTCTCTCAGTATTCTTTCTGATGGATTGCTACTGGGGTGGTATACGGAGGTCTTGTAACTTTTGATGTTCAGTTCTAACAATGTGTTCTTCCATTTTCTGCCTCGAAATTGTGTACCATGGTCTGTAACTATTGAGACGGATATTCCTATTTCTGGGATGTATTGAGTAGTTATTACTTCAAGAATTTTCTGCGTTGTTGCTCGACTGATTGGATACAATTTGGTGAATTTGGTGAAGTGGTCCATAATGATTATAATGTATTTATACCGGCTTCTACCTTCACTCCTAGGAAATGGTCCGCATATGTCAATGAATAATTTTTCCAGTTTTTGTTCTGATGATATAGGTATCATTATACCTTCCTTTCGTTCATTATTAATTTTGACCAATTGACAGATATGACAGGGTTTTATATAATTTTTTACTTTTCTGTGTATGTTCTTGATGTAACAATTCTCCTCCAATGCTTTCACTACCTTTACTGCACCCATATGTCCGTATCTTGTGTGATATTCCAACACTAGTTCTTTCTCCATGATTCTGGGAATGATTACCTTCCAGTCTTCTTGGTTCAATGTATTTTTTATAAATAAAATTCCTTCTTGTTCACAATAGAATTGGTTTATTGGAGAGTTTTGGTTCTCCAAACGTTCTTTGATTTTTATTAATTATGGGTCTAATAATTGGTTGGCTCTGATATTTTGTAATAATGCCTCCAAATCGGATCTACTTTTGAAAATGTTGTACACCTTGATAATCCTTTCCTTCTCACCCTCAAATGTCTGGGTGTCCAGGTTTATTCGTGATAACACGTCTGCTATCACGTTCTGACTCCCTGGAATATATTCCCATTTGATATTATACTCCTGCAAGGCGAGTATCCACCTTGTAAGCCTTCCGTGACTCAGCTTACAACTTCTCAAAAATGAGATGGACTTATGATCTGTTCTGACAGTTACAGGATATCCTAAAATGTACGTTCGGAATTTACTACAAGCAAAGACTATGCTTAATAGTTCCTTTTCAGTAACATCATATCTTCTCTCACAGTGGTTTAACACACGACTGGCGAAACTGATAACTAAATGGTTTCCTTCTTTGTCTTCTTGGTACAATACCGTCCCAAGACTGACATCACTTGCGTCACAGTTTAAAAAGAATGGGTGATCAAAATTTGGATGATGAAGGATTACTGTCTCTAAGAATTTATCCTTTATCTGTTGTAGTATAGCATCTTGTTCATGTCCCCATGTCCATTTGTTTTTGGAAGACAGCTGTTCCTGAAATTTAGATGTTAATGCGGAATAATTGCGTTGGAACTTCCGGTAGTAATTACACAGTCCTAAGAAGGATTGGAGTTGCCTCTTATTCTTTGGTTGTGGGAACTTCTGGATTGCAGTAACCTTTTCTTGTGATGGGGAAATACCTTGTTCAGTCAAATTGAAACCTAAGAATTGAACCTCCTTCGCTATTAATTTGGATTTTTCGAGTTTTAGTGTTATGTGGTTCTCTGTTAACTTACTCAATACATATTCCACCCTGTGACAATGTTCCTCCCAGTTGGATGAGGTGATCAACAGGTCGTCTACATAAACTGTGGTGAATTGGAGCGCTTTCTGACCCAATACCTGGTCCATACATCGTACAAAAATTGCTACCGAATTGACTAATCCAAAGGGCAATCTCTTAAACTGGTAGTTTCTACCCTCGAAAATAAAAGCCATATATTGTCGACTCGTTGGGTGTAACTCCACCTGCCAGTAACCACAAACTGTGTCCCAGGTACTGATGAATCTTGTACCGTGAAATTTTTTTAGAATTTCTTCTATTTCTCCAGGTGACGTGCGATCATTTACTATCTGTTTATTTATTTCTCGGGCATCCAAGCAAAGTCGAACCTGCCTGCTCTTCTTCTGAATTGCTACTATTGGGCTAGTATATGGTGATTGGCTATGCTCAATTATGTCATTTAACAACATTTTATTAATTTCAGCTCTAACCGCCTCCTTCAATGAATATGGTATAGGATAGGATTTTCTGTGGAATTCTGCTGGTTCTTTAAATTGTATTCTACACTGATAGTTTTTTACTTTTCCTGGTTCTTCTGAAAATACATGTTTATACTTCTTATATATCATAATGAGATCTTCTACTTGTTCTGCTGTCAAATTATCTGTGCCTTGGTGTCTAAACTCTCTTATCTCCTGTAATTTACTGTTCCACAGGTCTTCATTTGTCGTATTATAGATTATTTTTCTGCATTGGGTGTCATTCTTTAAAAAATTTAATTCCCTAACTTGGTGGTGGATACGGTTTAGAGGGGCACCATCGCTTCCTATTAACTCTGCCGTCCACACAGCACCTTCTGAGTTCAAGGACACCTTCTCCTTGCTCAGATCAATAATGGCTGAATATTGTAGCGTGACAGATGTATGCATAATATTGAATGGCAATTGATCATTAGAATAATGAAGTTATAATATTTAAATTTGGAAGAAAGCATTAAGTTTAATATAAATAGATTAATTCATAGCAACTGTGGAAAGGAATCATTATTATAAAGAAAATACAAGTTCAAATAGAAGGAGTTACTAGCGATGAGTCATCCAAAACCAGTCTCATAACCAAAGGTTTTCAAGGTATAACCCAGGAAGGTAAGAAAGTAAATAACCAAGCAGTACACAATATGACCAAACCCACAACGAGGGAGAATAAATAGAATAGAAACCCTAAAATAAGCCAAGATCAACCAATACAGGTTGTGCATTTCTGAAATAAAGAAGAAGTTGGAGAAGATCCCAAGAAACCTGATGGCATCAAGAAGAAGATGGAGAAGATACCAGTCCCAGAAGGCAGGAGAAAAGAAGACTGATGAAAGAAGAAGAAGGCAGCATCCTGAAGAAGATGTCATGCTCTTATAAAAGACACCCAAATCCCTATATCCCCAAAATAAATATCTAAAAACAAAAGTATAACGAAATAAAAACCACATGTATACAAATTTAAGAGAGAGAAGTGTATAAAGTAAAAGTTGCCTGTGAACTAAGATGAAACAATAATATAGTACCCATGGAACAAATCTCCATTGAAAAACGCTAACCAATTTATTATGTTAATAAGACTATACGACCATTTAGCATTAACATAATATATAAGTGCAAAGTGAACCAGTGATAGTTTTGGGTATTATAAAAAATGAACCTTGTGTTTCATTCTTGGCAATCACAAACATTGGATGCAATGAAATATGCAATTTTTCAATGACTTGAAGTGTGTACTGTGACAATATGTTGTTCATAAGACATGAATCTGTTTAAAATAACATTTTGTTTTACATGAAAAAAGAAAAACAGATTTCATGATACTTTTTGAACAATTCATACTATTTATTTATTAATGACAGGGTACAATTCCCCAAAGACAATGTATAACAGACGGTATAAAAACTGTAGAATCCTACTTATAATAATAGTTAGAAATAAGAATATAAATATAAGGTTTTTATGTATATAGTACAAGAATGTTTAAAAATGTTTTAGATATAAGGCCATTTGTTTGGGTCTGATACAACTAACATCAGAACTATAAAAATAGTTACTACTTGTAAATAGTCGAGAGTAATTAAGATGCTAGTTAGTAAAAAACCTTTTTTGTAAACCATATTTTCATGTTAGAAATAAGGATTTTGTTATAAAATGTCTGACTTGAAGACAACCATTTATTTAAAAAAATATTCTTTATTTGTTTTAACTATTATTTGTATTGTAACCAATACTAATTGTTATTGTGTAATTTGAAAACATGTTTAATTTATAATACTATATGTAAAAGTCAGAGAGGGTATCACACATCATATATTGTTTGTAAAATATTTTGTAAGAAAAATTGTTAAAAAATCATAGGCCAAAAGAATGGAAACCAAACTTCATCAAAACAGAAAAATTAATCATTTAAATGCGAATAAACAAAAGGGGTTTAGACAAAATAAACTTGAGATCATGCCATATAATTGCACATACCATTTAGAGAGCTTTTAATAAATATATTCAGAATTATAAATAAAAATGAAAATGACTAAACTCAGAAATTTGGACATGGGAGTCATATATTCCAGAATAATGTTTCAGAATACAACTAATTCAATTAATTACCAGATAATAAGGGAATATGAACCTTTTAATACAATATAGGATTATTAATATTAAATATAACTGATAAAATGGCTGAATTTATATAATGACAGGAAGTAAATTTTGATGTTTTGACTTTTCAGAGTATACCAAACTGAAAGTAAAATTACTATTTTTTGGACAGAAAACACTATAAAACGGCATTATTTAATCTGAAAATAGGCTGAATGAACTGAAAGATTAATTTAAATAACATCTAGTGAATAAAATTGATAAATAACCAAGTTTAGGTATTTATATAGTGAAATATTAAAGTGTGCACAGGATATGAAAATATATTTGAACAATGTTAAGAATAATATTATATTGGCTAAGAGTTTAATTGAAACTGGAGGAAACAGTTAGTTGATTATTGGTATTCGAACGGTTAACATAAACGAGAGTTTTGTGACGATCTAACCTATCTTACTAACGGTAAAGTTAAGTGGCGAATAGTACGTTACTGTGAAATCGAGAGTGTCTTATAAAATCCTTCCAGAACATATACATTGTGACAAAAACAATCAAGAAACACTAATTAACACTAAACAATACATTTCTACTCCGAAAAACACCACAAAACACCACAAAACTGTATAACACATTAACCAAGTGATAGTGTCGGAATTGGGAAAAGTGTTTTGACTTATAATTACACGGATATACTAAATACAACCCAGAAACATTACACCAGTCACTACACAACATTTAACAAGAGATTTGCAGACACCAGAACAGGAATATTGCCAGAAAATACATTATTTGGAACGCAACAGGAACGAGCGACATTTTGATCAACTTGACGGCAGCCATCTTTCTTTGACAATTCCAATGCCTCTCCTAGTTCAACACAGCTGTTTGGTGAAAACAATTATTTTATTTTCAAATTATTATTCAATGTTTGTGTTTAGTAATAATTATTCATTTGATGTAACGTTATACTTTTAAATATTAGCCCGATTTCTCTGACTTTGATAATAACTGGCTGTTTAAAGAACCCTGTATAATTTTTATATAATATACTTTGTAACTTTTTCGATATCCTGAGAGTCGATAATAATCGATAAGAGTCAAATTGCTATTAATTAATAAAACATTAATATTCTTCAACACTAAATAGTTCTTCATTTCATAAATATTACTAGTTATCACTAATATAATTATAATTAATAATCTATCAGGACTTTACCACCTATAAGTGAAGATAACCTAAAAAATAAAAAGTTAAACAAGTATCGATTGGTTTGAAGACAGTCTTATGAGTGGTGATAGTTTATTTAAAATATACCAAAACTTTAATAAAAATTTTCAGAAGAGCATTACACTTTTTAAAACTTCACAGCCCTATATTAATTAATTGATCATAATTAATTAATTAATAAAATTAAAATTTTTTTTTAATTATTTTTTTTATAAACATAATTTTTTTTTTTGAATTTCCTTCAAAACAATAATTTTTGTTTTGAAACTTTCGGTGAAGCTGAACATATATATGTCTTCATCAACTTTACGCTACTCGACCGGTCTTGCTACCATTGGGACTCGACCAGCTGGGAAACTTAAGGAAGTGTTTCAGGCCAGTAAGACGTCGAGAGCCACACCAATTACACACCAATTAAACATATTACATTACAATTTACTTATTTTATTACAAATTGGCTAGCCCAAACAGTGGGGCTTGATTACATCGGAGTCTAACATACTCCACAATAGCTTATCATCAACACACACAATATTATATTATTTTTATTACAAATTGGCGCACAACTTTAGGGGCTTTAATTAGCGATTGGAAGGCCAATAAATTCTGCCTAATCACTAGTTGGAGCTAGGCAGCAGCTATAAAGTCAGAGAAAGATAATAAAAAGGGTACAACAACAAGCAAAATGGAAGAACCTACACCAGAAGAAATGGTTGAGATAAGGAAAATGTTCAGGATGATGATGGAACAAATGGAAGGAATGAACAAGAAAATGGAATCCACAAGTAAGGAATTGAAAGAAGAATTAGGTAAGAAACTGGATGATTTGGGTGAAGAAATAAGAGAGGACAGATTGAAAAGAGAAGAGTTAAGAAAGGAGAAGACCGAAGAAATAAAATATGATAGCAAACCAGAACCAGAAGAAGTACCAAATGATAAAACGCAGGAACTAGTAATGGTAGTACCCGAAATTGAAACTAACCGAAACCAGGAAGATATTAAACCAAGGAAAAGGAGAATGTATCCAAGAAATGTAATAAAAACGAAGGAAGAATTGGAGATGATGAAACATGGGTTATTTGATGGCAATAATATCCCAATTACCTATGACAAAAACATCATGAATGCTATGAATTATAGAAGGAGAATCGAAGTAATTTCAGAAATAATTTACCACAAGACAGTAGTCTACCACTGGGAAAGGACCAGAGGTAAACAGAATACGACATGTGGAACAGACCAATTTCAGCGCAAGACTGGACAATGTTTTTCAGAAAGATGGAAATGTGATATCGTACCAGACTGTAATGACGGCACAGGTGAATCACCAGAATGTATTCCATTAGCGTGCCATCTAGGACAGTTCCAGGGTACGGTTAGACTAAAATATATTCCTTCAGGGTGGATATGTGATGGTAAACCAGCTTATGGTGTTTCAGATAAACAAATAATAAGTGATAACCCAGATGAAGATCCTCACATATATTTGTCAGGTAACACAAAACATGGACCAGAGAAGTATTGGTGTATACAATATGATGATAGAGGGAACCAGCCCAGTAATTACGACGGCCCTAACAACCCGCCACGTAATAACCAGTTTATCGGTAATTTTAACGGCGTTAGGAATAACAACCCCTATCCATACAATAGAAACAATTTATACCAACATAATAATGTCCCATACAGTCAGAGAAATCCATATCCCAACAATAATGGTAACAGACCTTACCAACCTAACCGAAATTACTATAATAATAACTTTAGTAATAGCAATAATAACAGTAATAATAACCGAGTGTCGCGCCCTAGGGTAAATTTTATAAGAGCAACCGAGATGATGGACCCTGGTTGACACAGATACCACACACCATCAAGAAAAGGGACGGAGATCATGATAACCGACTACGGCGAAAAACAATGGTGAAGGAGACGAAATAAATATCATTGAAAGGAAATGATACGAATAATAAACATAGAAACAAACTGGGTTTTATGAATGAAGACTATTTAAGAAAATGAACATGACAAATAAGAATATGAGCAATGGAACGACATAAAGAAAATCGTCCATCTTCCTGGGTATATAGAAAAGAAAAGAAAACTTATAAAAAAGAAAAAGAGAAGATCAACTTATTAAAATATAAATAATATGGTCCAGTGTAGAGTACAATATATGCCCATATGTTGTGGTAAATGATAAGCGTAACAATACATATGAGTTGAGGGAAATCGTTTCAGGAAAAATCAAAGGAGTGTACAATCAAGCCTCTATGAAGAAATATTATGAAGAATGAGTTGTGAGTTTTAGAATTTTGAATTTATTTTTAAAAAATTCAAAAATAATGTAAGTACATCTTACAACCTAATATTTTGAGAACATTCTGGAGAATTAAAAGAAAAAGAATTTTTAATAATTTAAAAAATTTTAAAATAATGTAAGTACATCTTACAACCTAATATTTTGAGAAGAACATTCTGGAGAATTGTAAGAAGAAGAATTTTTTAATTTAATATTGAAAAAATTCTAAAATATGTAAGAACAACTTACAACCTAATAATTTGAACAAACTTTATGGAAGAAAGAAAAAGAAAGACTTTTGAATTGAAATATAATTATAAAAATTTTAAATTGAGTAAGTACTTCTTACTACAACCTGATAATTTAGAACAAAACTTTTTGGAAGAAAGAGAAAGAGAGAGAATTTTGAACTTATTATTTATAAAAATTTTAAATTGAGTAAGTACCTCTTACTACAACCTGATAATTTAGAACAAAACTTTATGGAAGAAAGAGAAAGAGAGAGAATTTTGAACTTAATTATACAAAAAATTTAAAAATAAAGTAAGACCACTTACTATAACTAAGTTTATGAGAAAAACTTTATGGTAAATAATTAAGAAGAATTTGAATTTGGAGAAATACCAAAACATTCAGAAATAATAGTAAAATCACATTACTATAAACAATTCTGAATGAAACAATTCTGGGAATAAATGAATTAAACAGAATTTGAATGTTGATAGAACGTCAGAACTTTGAAACAAGATAAGATCAACATATTACAAGGATTTATAAGAAATATTTTTCAATTAAATAAAAAGAATAGTTTGAATTTTACATTAAAACTAACCAAGTTCCAAAAAATAATTATGTGTCAATTATGATTGAATTGAGAAGAAAATAAAGTGATTAATTCAGAAAAGAGAATTAACGTTAATCCAGAATAAATGCTAGACATTCACAATAGCATTTGAAGGAGTAGAGAAGAATAACAAAAAAGAGTGTAATATGCAAGAAAAGAAAAAATTTGGAAGCAAAGAGACTAATTACCTATGAAACGATAATGAAAACAGTTAATTAAGAGCGAAGAAGAACAACTCATACCAAACAGATGGAGAAGGTGATTTCGAACAAATGATAATAATAAGACCTATATGAAATGCAAAGAGAAGAAATACCACATGAAATATAATATAAATGAATTAATGTTAATGAATGCGAAGGCGGATTAATAACTTTCTAAGAGAAAGGAAAGAACCAAAATGTTTAAATAAAATGATCAATATAACAACCTGTATATCTAATGTAAAGATACAATGTTAAAAAATTAAATAGAATACATTAAGACCATTCAAATAATGAATAAGAAAGACTATATATAAAGACCATGCTAATACTATGAGTAAACAGAAGAAAGTATATAAAGAGAATTCAGATGGAGAAGAAAGTGAGTTACACTGTAAACAGTAACCAGAATTATTAAAAGAAAGGTTTTCAACCATAATTAAAATAAATATATCAGACAAGTTAAGAGTTTTGAAAAAATATATATATAATGAGTATAATAATAATTATGAAGATTTATTAAGATAGGAAATGTGAGATAATCTGAGAGACTACGAAGTGGAGAATCCAAAGATATTTTTATTAGTCGAAAATTAGACTACTTTTTATTTATTTATTCGATGACTGACTGAAGATAATTCCAGCAGCATTATGTTTTTTTGAGCAGGGATGGATATGCCTCTGTACTCAATTTATAGAAGTGGTGTATGGCCAGCAGAGAAGTAGCGTACAGTGCCCCTCTGATCTGCCCCAGCCCACGTGATAGGGAATGTTAGGGAATTAATATCCCAAGGATACAACACAAAGTTGATATAGAAAGAAAATGTATTACAATTATAATATATCTCAGAAGACACTAACTATCCGAAAAGGATCAGTAGTAAAACAAGTAACCATATATATAAAATTAATAAAATTCTAATATAAAAAAAAAAGTCGATATAAAAATGGAGAAGAAAATGAATTATAGGAAATGATGAAATTATCATAAGAAATTATTTCATCCATAAACATGTCTGAAATAATTACTTCTGGAGGAGAGCAATCTGTAGCGTGACAGATGTATGCATAATATTGAATGGCAATTGATCATTAGAATAATGAAGTTATAATATTTAAATTTGGAAGAAAGCATTAAGTTTAATATAAATAGATTAATTCATAGCAACTGTGGAAAGGAATCATTATTATAAAGAAAATACAAGTTCAAATAGAAGGAGTTACTAGCGATGAGTCATCCAAAACCAGTCTCATAACCAAAGGTTTTCAAGGTATAACCCAGGAAGGTAAGAAAGTAAATAACCAAGCAGTACACAATATGACCAAACCCACAACGAGGGAGAATAAATAGAATAGAAACCCTAAAATAAGCCAAGATCAACCAATACAGGTTGTGTATTTCTGAAATAAAGAAGAAGTTGGAGAAGATCCCAAGAAACCTGATGGCATCAAGAAGAAGATGGAGAGATACCAGTCCCAGAAGGCAGGAGAAAAGAAGACTGATGAAAGAAGAAGAAGGCAGCATCCTGAAGAAGATGTCATGCTCTTATAAAAGACACCCAAATCCCTATATCCCCAAAATAAATATCTAAAAACAAAAGTATAACGAAATAAAAACCACATGTATACAAATTTAAGAGAGAGAAGTGTATAAAGTAAAAGTTGCCTGTGAACTAAGATGAAACAATAATATAGTACCCATGGAACAAATCTCCATTGAAAAACGCTAACCAATTTATTATGTTAATAAGACTATACGACCATTTAGCATTAACATAATATATAAGTGCAAAGTGAACCAGTGATAGTTTTGGGTATTATAAAAAATGAACCTTGTGTTTCATTCTTGGCAATCACAAACATTGGATGCAATGAAATATGCAATTTTTCAATGACTTGAAGTGTGTACTGTGACAATATGTTGTTCATAAGACATGAATCTGTTTAAAATAACATTTTGTTTTACATGAAAAAAGAAAAACAGATTTCATGATACTTTTTGAACAATTCATACTATTTATTTATTAATGACAGGGTACAATTCCCCAAAGACAATGTATAACAGACGGTATAAAAACTGTAGAATCCTACTTATAATAATAGTTAGAAATAAGAATATAAATATAAGGTTTTTATGTATATAGTACAAGAATGTTTAAAAATGTTTTAGATATAAGGCCATTTGTTTGGGTCTGATACAACTAACATCAGAACTATAAAAATAGTTACTACTTGTAAATAGTCGAGAGTAATTAAGATGTTAGTTAGTAAAAAACCTTTTTTGTAAACCATATTTCCATGTTAGAAATAAGGATTTTGTTATAAAATGTCTGACTTGAAGACAACCATTTATTTAAAAAAAATATTCTTTATTTGTTTTAACTATTATTTGTATTGTAACCAATACTAATTGTTATTGTGTAATTTGAAAACATGTTTAATTTATAATACTATATGTAAAAGTCAGAGAGGGTATCACACATCATATATTGTTTGTAAAATATTTTGTAAGAAAAATTGTTAAAAAATCATAGGCCAAAAGAATGGAAACCAAACTTCATCAAAACAGAGAAATTAATCATTTAAATGTGAATAAACAAAAGGGGTTTAGACAAAATAAACTTGAGATCATGCCATATAATTGCACATACCATTTAGAGAGCTTTTAATAAATATATTCAGAATTATAAATAAAAATGAAAATGACTAAACTCAGAAATTTGGACATGGGAGTCATATATTCCAGAATAATGTTTCAGAATACAACTAATTCAATTAATTACCAGATAATAAGGGAATATGAACCTTTTAATACAATATAGGATTATTAATATTAAATATAACTGATAAAATGGCTGAATTTATATAATGACAGGAAGTAAATTTTGATGTTTTGACTTTTCAGAGTATACCAAACTGAAAGTAAAATTACTATTTTTTGGACAGAAAACCCTATAAAATGGCATTATTTAATCTGAAAATAAGCTGAATGAACTGAAAGATTAATTTAAATAACATCTAGTGAATAAAATTGATAAATAACCAAGTTTAGGTATTTATATAGTGAAATATTAAAGTGTGCACAGGATATGAAAATATATTTGAACAATGTTAAGAATAATATTATATTGGCTAAGAGTTTAATTGAAACTGGAGGAAACAGTTAGTTGATTATTGGTATTCGAACGGTTAACATAAACGAGAGTTTTGTGACGATCTAACCTATCTTACTAACGGTAAAGTTAAGTGGCGAATAGTACGTTACTGTGAAATCGAGAGTGTCTTATAAAATCCTTCCAGAACATATACATTGTGACAAAAACAATCAAGAAACACTAATTAACACTAAACAATACATTTCTACTCCGAAAAACACCACAAAACACCAGAAAACTGTATAACACATTAACCAAGTGATAGTGTCGGAATTGGGAAAAGTGTTTTGACTTATAATTACACGGATATACTAAATACAACCCAGAAACATTACACCAGTCACTACACAACATTTAACAAGAGATTTGCAGACACCAGAACAGGAATATTGCCAGAAAATACATTATTTGGAACGCAACAGGAACGAGCGACATTTTGATCAACTTGACGGCAGCCATCTTTCTTTGACAATTCCAATGCCTCTCCTAGTTCAACACAGCTGTTTGGTGAAAACAATTATTTTATTTTCAAATTATTATTCAATGTTTGTGTTTAGTAATAATTATTCATTTGATGTAACGTTATACTTTTAAATATTAGCCCGATTTCTCTGACTTTGATAATAACTGGCTGTTTAAAGAACCCTGTATAATTTTTATATAATATACTTTGTAACTTTTTCGATATCCTGAGAGTCGATAATAATCGATAAGAGTCAAATTGCTATTAATTAATAAAACATTAATATTCTTCAACACTAAATAGTTCTTCATTTCATAAATATTACTAGTTATCACTAATATAATTATAATTAATAATCTATCAGGACTTTACCACCTATAAGTGAAGATAACCTAAAAAATAAAAAGGTAAACAAGTATCGATTGGTTTGAAGACAGTCTTATGAGTGGTGATAGTTTATTTAAAATATACCAAAACTTTAATAAAAATTTTCAGAATAGCATTACACTTTTTAAAACTTCACAGCCCTATATTAATTAATTGATCATAATTAATTAATTAATAAAATTAAAAATTTTTTAATTATTTTTTTTATAAACATAATTTTTTTTTTTGAATTTCCTTCAAAACAATAATTTTTGTTTTGAAACTTTCGGTGAAGCTGAACATATATATTTCTTCATCAACTTTACGCTACTCGACCGGTCTACACACCAATTACAATCCAATTACACACCAATTACACACCAATTAAACATATTACATTACAATTTACTTATTTTATTACAAATTGGCTAGCCCAAACAGTGGGGCTTGATTACATCGGAGTCTAACATACTCCACAATAGCTTATCATCAACACACACAATATTATATTATTTTTATTACAAATTGGCGCACAACTTTAGGGGCTTTAATTTAGCGATTGGAAGGCCAATAAATTCTGCCTAATCACTAGTTGGAGCTAGGCAGCAGCTATAAAGTCAGAGAAAGATAATAAAAAGGGTACAACAACAAGCAAAATGGAAGAACCTACACCAGAAGAAATGGTTGAGATAAGGAAAATGTTCAGGATGATGATGGAACAAATGGAAGGAATGAACAAGAAAATGGAATCCACAAGTAAGGAATTGAAAGAAGAATTAGGTAAGAAACTGGATGATTGGGGTGAAGAAATAAGAGAGGACAGATTGAAAAGAGAAGAGTTAAGAAAGGAGAAGACCGAAGAAATAAAATATGATAGCAAACCAGAACCAGAAGAAGTACCAAATGATAAAACGCAGGAACTAGTAATGGTAGTACCCGAAATTGAAACTAACCGAAACCAGGAAGATATTAAACCAAGGAAAAGGAGAATGTATCCAAGAAATGTAATAAAAACGAAGGAAGAATTGGAGATGATGAAACATGGGTTATTTGATGGCAATAATATCCCAATTACCTATGACAAAAACATCATGAATGCTATGAATTATAGAAGGAGAATCGAAGTAATTTCAGAAATAATTTACCACAAGACAGTAGTCTACCACTGGGAAAGGACCAGAGGTAAACAGAATACGACATGTGGAACAGACCAATTTCAGCGCAAGACTGGACAATGTTTTTCAGAAAGATGGAAATGTGATATCGTACCAGACTGTAATGACGGCACAGGTGAATCACCAGAATGTATTCCATTAGCGTGCCATCTAGGACAGTTCCAGGGTACGGTTAGACTAAAATATATTCCTTCAGGGTGGATATGTGATGGTAAACCAGCTTATGGTGTTTCAGATAAACAAATAATAAGTGATAACCCAGATGAAGATCCTCACATATATTTGTCAGGTAACACAAAACATGGACCAGAGAAGTATTGGTGTATACAATATGATGATAGAGGGAACCAGCCCAGTAATTACGACGGCCCTAACAACCCGCCGCGTAATAACCAGTTTATCGGTAATTTTAACGGTGTTAGGAATAACAACCCCTATCCATACAATAGAAACAATTTATACCAACATAATAATGTCCCATACAGTCAGAGAAATCCATATCCCAACAATAATGGTAACAGACCTTACCAACCTAACCGAAATTACTATAATAATAACTTTAGTAATAGCAATAATAACAGTAATAATAACCGAGTGTCGCGCCCTAGGGTAAATTTTATAAGAGCAACCGAGATGATGGACCCTGGTTGACACAGATACCACACACCATCAAGAAAAGGGACGGAGATCATGATAACCGACTACGGCGAAAAACAATGGTGAAGGAGACGAAATAAATATCATTGAAAGGAAATGATACGAATAATAAACATAGAAACAAACTGGGTTTTATGAATGAAGACTATTTAAGAAAATGAACATGACAAATAAGAATATGAGCAATGGAACGACATAAAGAAAATCGTCCATCTTCCTGGGTATATAGAAAAGAAAAGAAAACTTATAAGAAAGAAAAAGAGAAGATCAACTTATTAAAATATAAATAATATGGTCCAGTGTAGAGTACAATATATGCCCATATGTTGTGGTAAATGATAAGCGTAACAATACATATGAGTTGAGGGAAATCGTTTCAGGAAAAATCAACTTACAACCTAATATTTTGAGAAGAACATTCTGGAGAATTGTAAGAAGAAGAATTTTTTAATTTAATATTGAAAAAATTCTAAAATATGTAAGAACAACTTACAACCTAATAATTTGAACAAACTTTATGGAAGAAAGAAAAAGAAAGACTTTTGAATTGAAATATAATTATAAAAATTTTAAATTGAGTAAGTACTTCTTACTACAACCTGATAATTTAGAACAAAACTTTTTGGAAGAAAGAGAAAGAGAGAATTTTGAACTTATTATTTATAAAAATTTAAAATTGAGTAAGTACCTCTTACTACAACCTGATAATTTAGAACAAAACTTTATGGAAGAAAGAGAAAGAGAGAGAATTTTGAACTTAATTATACAAAAAATTTAAAAATAAAGTAAGACCACTTACTATAACTAAGTTTATGAGAAAAACTTTATGGTAAATAATTAAGAAGAATTTGAATTTGGAGAAATACCAAAACATTCAGAAATAATAGTAAAATCACATTACTATAAACAATTCTGAATGAAACAATTCTGGGAATAAATGAATTAAACAGAATTTGAATGTTGATAGAACGTCAGAACTTTGAAACAAGATAAGATCAACATATTACAAGGATTTATAAGAAATATTTTTCAATTAAATAAAAAGAATAGTTTGAATTTTACATTAAAACTAACCAAGTTCCAAAAAATAATTATGTGTCAATTATGATTGAATTGAGAAGAAAATAAAGTGATTAATTCAGAAAAGAGAATTAACGTTAATCCAGAATAAATGCTAGACATTCACAATAGCATTTGAAGGAGTAGAGAAGAATAACAAAAAAGAGTGTAATATGCAAGAAAAGAAAAAATTTGGAAGCAAAGAGACTAATTACCTATGAAACGATAATGAAAACAGTTAATTAAGAGCGAAGAAGTACAACTCATACCAAACAGATGGAGAAGATGATTTCGAACAAATGATAATAATAAGACCTATATGAAATGCAAAGAGAAGAAATACCACATGAAATATAATATAAATGAATTAATGTTAATGAATGCGAAGGCGGATTAATAACTTTCTAAGAATAAGGAAAGAACCAAAATGTTTAAATAAAATGATCAATATAACAACCTGTATATCTAATGTAAAGATACAATGTTAAAAAATTAAATAGAATACATTAAGACCATTCAAATAATGAATAAGAAAGACTATATATAAAGACCATGCTAATACTATGAGTAAACAGAAGAAAGTATAAAGAGAATTCAGATGGAGAAGAAAGTGAGTTACACTGTAAACAGTAACCAGAATTATTAAAAGAAAGGTTTTCAACCATAATTAAAATAAATATATCAGACAAGTTAAGAGTTTTGAAAAAATATATATAATGAGTATAATAATAATTATGAAGATTTATTAAGATAGGAAATGTGAGATAATCTGAGAGACTACGAAGTGGAGAATCCAAAGATATTTTTATTAGTCGAAAATGAGACTAATTTTGATTTATTTATTCGATGACTGACTGAAGATAATTCCAGCAGCATTATGTTTTTTTGAGCAGGGATGGATATGCCTCTGTACTCAATTTATAGAAGTGGTGTATGGCCAGCAGAGAAGTAGCGTACAGTGCCCCTCTGATCTGCCCCAGCCCACGTGATAGGGAATGTTAGGGAATTAATATCCCAAGGATACAACACAAAGTTGATATAGAAAGAAAATGTATTACAATTATAATATATCTCAGAAGACACTAACTATCCGAAAAGGATCAGTAGTAAAACAAGTAACCATATATATAAAATTAATAAAACTCTAATATAAAAAAAAAAGTCGATATAAAAATGGAGAAGAAAATGAATTATAGGAAATGATGAAATTATCATAAGAAATTATTTCATCCATAAACATGTCTGAAATAATTACTTCTGGAGGAGAGCAATCTGTAGCGTGACAGATGTATGCATAATATTGAATGGCAATTGATCATTAGAATAATGAAGTTATAATATTTAAATTTGGAAGAAAGCATTAAGTTTAATATAAATAGATTAATTCATAGCAACTGTGGAAAGGAATCATTATTATAAAGAAAATACAAGTTCAAATAGAAGGAGTTACTAGCGATGAGTCATCCAAAACCAGTCTCATAACCAAAGGTTTTCAAGGTATAACCCAGGAAGGTAAGAAAGTAAATAACCAAGCAGTACACAATATGACCAAACCCACAACGAGGGAGAATAAATAGAATAGAAACCCTAAAATAAGCCAAGATCAACCAATACAGGTTGTGTATTTCTGAAATAAAGAAGAAGTTGGAGAAGATCCCAAGAAACCTGATGGCATCAAGAAGAAGATGGAGAGATACCAGTCCCAGAAGGCAGGAGAAAAGAAGACTGATGAAAGAAGAAGAAGGCAGCATCCTGAAGAAGATGTCATGCTCTTATAAAAGACACCCAAATCCCTATATCCCCAAAATAAATATCTAAAAACAAAAGTATAACGAAATAAAAACCACATGTATACAAATTTAAGAGAGAGAAGTGTATAAAGTAAAAGTTGCCTGTGAACTAAGATGAAACAATAATATAGTACCCATGGAACAAATCTCCATTGAAAAACGCTAACCAATTTATTATGTTAATAAGACTATACGACCATTTAGCATTAACATAATATATAAGTGCAAAGTGAACCAGTGATAGTTTTGGGTATTATAAAAAATGAACCTTGTGTTTCATTCTTGGCAATCACAAACATTGGATGCAATGAAATATGCAATTTTTCAATGACTTGAAGTGTGTACTGTGACAATATGTTGTTCATAAGACATGAATCTGTTTAAAATAACATTTTGTTTTACATGAAAAAAGAAAAACAGATTTCATGATACTTTTTGAACAATTCATACTATTTATTTATTAATGACAGGGTACAATTCCCCAAAGACAATGTATAACAGACGGTATAAAAACTGTAGAATCCTACTTTTAATAATAGTTAGAAATAAGAATATAAATATAAGGTTTTTATGTATATAGTACAAGAATGTTTAAAAATGTTTTAGATATAAGGCCATTTGTTTGGGTCTGATACAACTAACATCAGAACTATAAAAATAGTTACTACTTGTAAATAGTCGAGAGTAATTAAGATGTTAGTTAGTAAAAAACCTTTTTTGTAAACCATATTTCCATGTTAGAAATAAGGATTTTGTTATAAAATGTCTGACTTGAAGACAACCATTTATTTAAAAAAAATATTCTTTATTTGTTTTAACTATTATTTGTATTGTAACCAATACTAATTGTTATTGTGTAATTTGAAAACATGTTTAATTTATAATACTATATGTAAAAGTCAGAGAGGGTATCACACATCATATATTGTTTGTAAAATATTTTGTAAGAAAAATTGTTAAAAAATCATAGGCCAAAAGAATGGAAACCAAACTTCATCAAAACAGAGAAATTAATCATTTAAATGCGAATAAACAAAAGGGGTTTAGACAAAATAAACTTGAGATCATGCCATATAATTGCACATACCATTTAGAGAGCTTTTAATAAATATATTCAGAATTATAAATAAAAATGAAAATGACTAAACTCAGAAATTTGGACATGGGAGTCATATATTCCAGAATAATGTTTCAGAATACAACTAATTCAATTAATTACCAGAAAATAAGGGAATATGAACCTTTTAATACAATATAGGATTATTAATATTAAATATAACTGATAAAATGGCTGAATTTATATAATGACAGGAAGTAAATTTTGATGTTTTGACTTTTCAGAGTATACCAAACTGAAAGTAAAATTACTATTTTTTGGACAGAAAACACTATAAAATGGCATTATTTAATCTGAAAATAAGCTGAATGAACTGAAAGATTAATTTAAATAACATCTAGTGAATAAAATTGATAAATAACCAAGTTTAGGTATTTATATAGTGAAATATTAAAGTGTGCACAGGATATGAAAATATATTTGAACAATGTTAAGAATAATATTATATTGGCTAAGAGTTTAATTGAAACTGGAGGAAACAGTTAGTTGATTATTGGTATTCGAACGGTTAACATAAACGAGAGTTTTGTGACGATCTAACCTATCTTACTAACGGTAAAGTTAAGTGGCGAATAGTACGTTACTGTGAAATCGAGAGTGTCTTATAAAATCCTTCCAGAACATATACATTGTGACAAAAACAATCAAGAAACACTAATTAACACTAAACAATACATTTCTACTCCGAAAAACACCACAAAACACCAGAAAACTGTATAACACATTAACCAAGTGATAGTGTCGGAATTGGGAAAAGTGTTTTGACTTATAATTACACGGATATACTAAAAACAACCCAGAAACATTACACCAGTCACTACACAACATTTAACAAGAGATTTGCAGACACCAGAACAGGAATATTGCCAGAAAATACATTATTTGGAACGCAACAGAAACGAGCGACATTTTGATCAACTTGACGGCAGCCATCTTTCTTTGACAATTCCAATGCCTCTCCTAGTTCAACACAGCTGTTTGGTGAAAACAATTATTTTATTTTCAAATTATTATTCAATGTTTGTGTTTAGTAATAATTATTCATTTGATGTAACGTTATACTTTTAAATATTAGCCCGATTTCTCTGACTTTGATAATAACTGGCTGTTTAAAGAACCCTGTATAATTTTTATATAATATACTTTGTAACTTTTTCGATATCCTGAGAGTCGATAATAATCGATAAGAGTCAAATTGCTATTAATTAATAAAACATTAATATTCTTCAACACTAAATAGTTCTTCATTTCATAAATATTACTAGTTATCACTAATATAATTATAATTAATAATCTATCAGGACTTTACCACCTATAAGTGAAGATAACCTAAAAAATAAAAAGGTAAACAAGTATCGATTGGTTTGAAGACAGTCTTATGAGTGGTGATAGTTTATTTAAAATATACCAAAACTTTAATAAAAATTTTCAGAATAGCATTACACTTTTTAAAACTTCACAGCCCTATATTAATTAATTGATCATAATTAATTAATTAATAAAATTAAAATTTTTTTAATTATTTTTTTTATAAACATAATTTTTTTTTTTGAATTTCCTTCAAAACAATAATTTTTGTTTTGAAACTTTCGGTGAAGCTGAACATATATATTTCTTCATCAACTTTACGCTACTCGACCGGTCTACACACCAATTACACACCAATTACACACCAATTAAACATATTACATTACAATTTACTTATTTTATTACAAATTGGCTAGCCCAAACAGTGGGGCTTGATTACACCGGAGTCTAACATACTCGACAATAGCTTATCATCAACACACACAATATTATATTATTTTTATTACAAATTGGCGCACAACTTTAGGGGCTTTAATTTAGCGATTGGAAGGCCAATAAATTCTGCCTAATCACTAGTTGGAGCTAGGCAGCAGCTATAAAGTCAGAGAAAGATAATAAAAAGGGTACAACAACAAGCAAAATGGAAGAACCTACACCAGAAGAAATGGTTGAGATAAGGAAAATGTTCAGGATGATGATGGAACAAATGGAAGGAATGAACAAGAAAATGGAATCCACAAGTAAGGAATTGAAAGAAGAATTAGGTAAGAAACTGGATGATTGGGGTGAAGAAATAAGAGAGGACAGATTGAAAAGAGAAGAGTTAAGAAAGGAGAAGACCGAAGAAATAAAATATGATAGCAAACCAGAACCAGAAGAAGTACCAAATGATAAAACGCAGGAACTAGTAATGGTAGTACCCGAAATTGAAACTAACCGAAACCAGGAAGATATTAAACCAAGGAAAAGGAGAATGTATCCAAGAAATGTAATAAAAACGAAGGAAGAATTGGAGATGATGAAACATGGGTTATTTGATGGCAATAATATCCCAATTACCTATGACAAAAACATCATGAATGCTATGAATTATAGAAGGAGAATCGAAGTAATTTCAGAAATAATTTACCACAAGACAGTAGTCTACCACTGGGAAAGGACCAGAGGTAAACAGAATACGACATGTGGAACAGACCAATTTCAGCGCAAGACTGGACAATGTTTTTCAGAAAGATGGAAATGTGATATCGTACCAGACTGTAATGACGGCACAGGTGAATCACCAGAATGTATTCCATTAGCGTGCCATCTAGGACAGTTCCAGGGTACGGTTAGACTAAAATATATTCCTTCAGGGTGGATATGTGATGGTAAACCAGCTTATGGTGTTTCAGATAAACAAATAATAAGTGATAACCCAGATGAAGATCCTCACATATATTTGTCAGGTAACACAAAACATGGACCAGAGAAGTATTGGTGTATACAATATGATGATAGAGGGAACCAGCCCAGTAATTACGACGGCCCTAACAACCCGCCGCGTAATAACCAGTTTATCGGTAATTTTAACGGCGTTAGGAATAACAACCCCTATCCATACAATAGAAACAATTTATACCAACATAATAATGTCCCATACAGTCAGAGAAATCCATATCCCAACAATAATGGTAACAGACCTTACCAACCTAACCGAAATTACTATAATAATAACTTTAGTAATAGCAATAATAACAGTAATAATAACCGAGTGTCGCGCCCTAGGGTAAATTTTATAAGAGCAACCGAGATGATGGACCCTGGTTGACACAGATACCACACACCATCAAGAAAAGGGACGGAGATCATGATAACCGACTACGGCGAAAAACAATGGTGAAGGAGACGAAATAAATATCATTGAAAGGAAATGATACGAATAATAAACATAGAAACAAACTGGGTTTTATGAATGAAGACTATTTAAGAAAATGAACATGACAAATAAGAATATGAGCAATGGAACGACATAAAGAAAATCGTCCATCTTCCTGGGTATATAGAAAAGAAAAGAAAACTTATAAGAAAGAAAAAGAGAAGATCAACTTATTAAAATATAAATAATATGGTCCAGTGTAGAGTACAATATATGCCCATATGTTGTGGTAAATGATAAGCGTAACAATACATATGAGTTGAGGGAAATCGTTTCAGGAAAAATCAAAGGAGTGTACAATCAAGCCTCTATGAAGAAATATTATGAAGAATGAGTTGTGAGTTTTAGAATTTTGAATTTATTTTTAAAAAATTCAAAAATAATGTAAGTACATCTTACAACCTAATATTTTGAGAACATTCTGGAGAATTAAAAGAAAAAGAATTTTTAATAATTTAAAAAATTTTTAAATAATGTAAGTACATCTTACAACCTAATATTTTGAGAAGAACATTCTGGAGAATTGTAAGAAGAAGAATTTTTTAATTTAATATTGAAAAAATTCTAAAATATGTAAGAACAACTTACAACCTAATAATTTGAACAAACTTTATGGAAGAAAGAAAAAGAAAGACTTTTGAATTGAAATATAATTATAAAAATTTTAAATTGAGTAAGTACTTCTTACTACAACCTGATAATTTAGAACAAAACTTTTTGGAAGAAAGAGAAAGAGAGAATTTTGAACTTATTATTTATAAAAATTTAAAATTGAGTAAGTACCTCTTACTACAACCTGATAATTTAGAACAAAACTTTATGGAAGAAAGAGAAAGAGAGAGAATTTTGAACTTAATTATACAAAAAATTTAAAAATAAAGTAAGACCACTTACTATAACTAAGTTTATGAGAAAAACTTTATGGTAAATAATTAAGAAGAATTTGAATTTGGAGAAATACCAAAACATTCAGAAATAATAGTAAAATCACATTACTATAAACAATTCTGAATGAAACAATTCTGGGAATAAATGAATTAAACAGAATTTGAATGTTGATAGAACGTCAGAACTTTGAAACAAGATAAGATCAACATATTACAAGGATTTATAAGAAATATTTTTCAATTAAATAAAAAGAATAGTTTGAATTTTACATTAAAACTAACCAAGTTCCAAAAAATAATTATGTGTCAATTATGATTGAATTGAGAAGAAAATAAAGTGATTAATTCAGAAAAGAGAATTAACGTTAATCCAGAATAAATGCTAGACATTCACAATAGCATTTGAAGGAGTAGAGAAGAATAACAAAAAAGAGTGTAATATGCAAGAAAAGAAAAAATTTGGAAGCAAAGAGACTAATTACCTATGAAACGATAATGAAAACAGTTAATTAAGAGCGAAGAAGTACAACTCATACCAAACAGATGGAGAAGATGATTTCGAACAAATGATAATAATAAGACCTATATGAAATGCAAAGAGAAGAAATACCACATGAAATATAATATAAATGAATTAATGTTAATGAATGCGAAGGCGGATTAATAACTTTCTAAGAGAAAGGAAAGAACCAAAATGTTTAAATAAAATGATCAATATAACAACCTGTATATCTAATGTAAAGATACAATGTTAAAAAATTAAATAGAATACATTAAGACCATTCAAATAATGAATAAGAAAGACTATATATAAAGACCATGCTAATACTATGAGTAAACAGAAGAAAGTATAAAGAGAATTCAGATGGAGAAGAAAGTGAGTTACACTGTAAACAGTAACCAGAATTATTAAAAGAAAGGTTTTCAACCATAATTAAAATAAATATATCAGACAAGTTAAGAGTTTTGAAAAAATATATATAATGAGTATAATAATAATTATGAAGATTTATTAAGATAGGAAATGTGAGATAATCTGAGAGACTACGAAGTGGAGAATCCAAAGATATTTTTATTAGTCGAAAATGAGACTAATTTTGATTTATTTATTCGATGACTGACTGAAGATAATTCCAGCAGCATTATGTTTTTTTGAGCAGGGATGGATATGCCTCTGTACTCAATTTATAGAAGTGGTGTATGGCCAGCAGAGAAGTAGCGTACAGTGCCCCTCTGATCTGCCCCAGCCCACGTGATAGGGAATGTTAGGGAATTAATATCCCAAGGATACAACACAAAGTTGATATAGAAAGAAAATGTATTACAATTATAATATATCTCAGAAGACACTAACTATCCGAAAAGGATCAGTAGTAAAACAAGTAACCATATATATAAAATTAATAAAACTCTAATATAAAAAAAAAAGTCGATATAAAAATGGAGAAGAAAATGAATTATAGGAAATGATGAAATTATCATAAGAAATTATTTCATCCATAAACATGTCTGAAATAATTACTTCTGGAGGAGAGCAATCTGTAGCGTGACAGATGTATGCATAATATTGAATGGCAATTGATCATTAGAATAATGAAGCTATAATATTTAAATTTGGAAGAAAGCATTAAGTTTAATATAAATAGATTAATTCATAGCAACTGTGGAAAGGAATCATTATTATAAAGAAAATACAAGTTCAAATAGAAGGAGTTACTAGCGATGAGTCATCCAAAACCAGTCTCATAACCAAAGGTTTTCAAGGTATAACCCAGGAAGGTAAGAAAGTAAATAACCAAGCAGTACACAATATGACCAAACCCACAACGAGGGAGAATAAATAGAATAGAGACCCTAAAATAAGCCAAGATCAACCAATAGAGGTTGTGTATTTCTGAAATAAAGAAGAAGTTGGAGAAGATCCCAAGAAACCTGATGGCATCAAGAAGAAGATGGAGAGATACCAGTCCCAGAAGGCAGGAGAAAAGAAGACTGATGAAAGAAGAAGAAGGCAGCATCCTGAAGAAGATGTCATGCTCTTATAAAAGACACCCAAATCCCTATATCCCCAAAATAAATATCTAAAAACAAAAGTATAACGAAATAAAAACCACATGTATACAAATTTAAGAGAGAGAAGTGTATAAAGTAAAAGTTGCCTGTGAACTAAGATGAAACAATAATATAGTACCCATGGAACAAATCTCCATTGAAAAACGCTAACCAATTTATTATGTTAATAAGACTATACGACCATTTAGCATTAACATAATATATAAGTGCAAAGTGAACCAGTGATAGTTTTGGGTATTATAAAAAATGAACCTTGTGTTTCATTCTTGGCAATCACAAACATTGGATGCAATGAAATATGCAATTTTTCAATGACTTGAAGTGTGTACTGTGACAATATGTTGTTCATAAGACATGAATCTGTTTAAAATAACATTTTGTTTTACATGAAAAAAGAAAAACAGATTTCATGATACTTTTTGAACAATTCATACTATTTATTTATTAATGACAGGGTACAATTCCCCAAAGACAATGTATAACAGACGGTATAAAAACTGTAGAATCCTACTTTTAATAATAGTTAGAAATAAGAATATAAATATAAGGTTTTTATGTATATAGTACAAGAATGTTTAAAAATGTTTTAGATATAAGGCCATTTGTTTGGGTCTGATACAACTAACATCAGAACTATAAAAATAGTTACTACTTGTAAATAGTCGAGAGTAATTAAGATGTTAGTTAGTAAAAAAACCTTTTTTTAAACCATATTTCCATGTTAGAAATAAGGATTTTGTTATAAAATGTCTGACTTGAAGACAACCATTAATTTAAAAAAAATATTCTTTATTTGTTTTAACTATTATTTGTATTGTAACCAATACTAATTGTTATTGTGTAATTTGAAAACATGTTTAATTTATAATACTATATGTAAAAGTCAGAGAGGGTATCACACATCATATATTGTTTGTAAAATATTTTGTAAGAAAAATTGTTAAAAAATCATAGGCCAAAAGAATGGAAACCAAACTTCATCAAAACAGAGAAATTAATCATTTAAATGCAAATAAACAAAAGGGGTTTAGACAAAATAAACTTGAGATCATGCCATATAATTGCACATACCATTTAGAGAGCTTTTAATAAATATATTCAGAATTATAAATAAAAATGAAAATGACTAAACTCAGAAATTTGGACATGGGAGTCATATATTCCAGAATAATGTTTCAGAATACAACTAATTCAATTAATTACCAGAAAATAAGGGAATATGAACCTTTTAATACAATATAGGATTATTAATATTAAATATAACTGATAAAATGGCTGAATTTATATAATGACAGGAAGTAAATTTTGATGTTTTGACTTTTCAGAGTATACCAAACTGAAAGTAAAATTACTATTTTTTGGACAGAAAACACTATAAAATGGCATTATTTAATCTGAAAATAAGCTGAATGAACTGAAAGATTAATTTAAATAACATCTAGTGAATAAAATTGATAAATAACCAAGTTTAGGTATTTATATAGTGAAATATTAAAGTGTGCACAGGATATGAAAATATATTTGAACAATGTTAAGAATAATATTATATTGGCTAAGAGTTTAATTGAAACTGGAGGAAACAGTTAGTTGATTATTGGTATTCGAACGGTTAACATAAACGAGAGTTTTGTGACGATCTAACCTATCTTACTAACGGTAAAGTTAAGTGGCGAATAGTACGTTACTGTGAAATCGAGAGTGTCTTATAAAATCCTTCCAGAACATATACATTGTGACAAAAACAATCAAGAAACACTAATTAACACTAAACAATACATTTCTACTCCGAAAAACACCACAAAACACCAGAAAACTGTATAACACATTAACCAAGTGATAGTGTCGGAATTGGGAAAAGTGTTTTGACTTATAATTACACGGATATACTAAATACAACCCAGAAACATTACACCAGTCACTACACAACATTTAACAAGAGATTTGCAGACACCAGAACAGGAATATTGCCAGAAAATACATTATTTGGAACGCAACAGGAACGAGCGACATTTTGATCAACTTGACGGCAGCCATCTTTCTTTGACAATTCCAATGCCTCTCCTAGTTCAACACAGCTGTTTGGTGAAAACAATTATTTTATTTTCAAATTATTATTCAATGTTTGTGTTTAGTAATAATTATTCATTTGATGTAACGTTATACTTTTAAATATTAGCCCGATTTCTCTGACTTTGATAATAACTGGCTGTTTAAAGAACCCTGTATAATTTTTATATAATATACTTTGTAACTTTTTCGATATCCTGAGAGTCGATAATAATCGATAAGAGTCAAATTGCTATTAATTAATAAAACATTAATATTCTTCAACACTAAATAGTTCTTCATTTCATAAATATTACTAGTTATCACTAATATAATTATAATTAATAATCTATCAGGACTTTACCACCTATAAGTGAAGATAACCTAAAAAATAAAAAGGTAAACAAGTATCGATTGGTTTGAAGACAGTCTTATGAGTGGTGATAGTTTATTTAAAATATACCAAAACTTTAATAAAAATTTTCAGAATAGCATTACACTTTTTAAAACTTCACAGCCCTATATTAATTAATTGATCATAATTAATTAATTAATAAAATTAAAAATTTTTTAATTATTTTTTTTATAAACATAATTTTTTTTTTTGAATTTCCTTCAAAACAATAATTTTTGTTTTGAAACTTTCGGTGAAGCTGAACATATATATTTCTTCATCAACTTTACGCTACTCGACCGGTCTACACACCAATTACACACCAATTACACACCAATTACACACCAATTAAACATATTACATTACAATTTACTTATTTTATTACAAATTGGCTAGCCCAAACAGTGGGGCTTGATTACACCGGAGTCTAACATACTCGACAATAGCTTATCATCAACACACACAATATTATATTATTTTTATTACAAATTGGCGCACAACTTTAGGGGCTTTAATTTAGCGATTGGAAGGCCAATAAATTCTGCCTAATCACTAGTTGGAGCTAGGCAGCAGCTATAAAGTCAGAGAAAGATAATAAAAAGGGTACAACAACAAGCAAAATGGAAGAACCTACACCAGAAGAAATGGTTGAGATAAGGAAAATGTTCAGGATGATGATGGAACAAATGGAAGGAATGAACAAGAAAATGGAATCCACAAGTAAGGAATTGAAAGAAGAATTAGGTAAGAAACTGGATGATTGGGGTGAAGAAATAAGAGAGGACAGATTGAAAAGAGAAGAGTTAAGAAAGGAGAAGACCGAAGAAATAAAATATGATAGCAAACCAGAACCAGAAGAAGTACCAAATGATAAAACGCAGGAACTAGTAATGGTAGTACCCGAAATTGAAACTAACCGAAACCAGGAAGATATTAAACCAAGGAAAAGGAGAATGTATCCAAGAAATGTAATAAAAACGAAGGAAGAATTGGAGATGATGAAACATGGGTTATTTGATGGCAATAATATCCCAATTACCTATGACAAAAACATCATGAATGCTATGAATTATAGAAGGAGAATCGAAGTAATTTCAGAAATAATTTACCACAAGACAGTAGTCTACCACTGGGAAAGGACCAGAGGTAAACAGAATACGACATGTGGAACAGACCAATTTCAGCGCAAGACTGGACAATGTTTTTCAGAAAGATGGAAATGTGATATCGTACCAGACTGTAATGACGGCACAGGTGAATCACCAGAATGTATTCCATTAGCGTGCCATCTAGGACAGTTCCAGGGTACGGTTAGACTAAAATATATTCCTTCAGGGTGGATATGTGATGGTAAACCAGCTTATGGTGTTTCAGATAAACAAATAATAAGTGATAACCCAGATGAAGATCCTCACATATATTTGTCAGGTAACACAAAACATGGACCAGAGAAGTATTGGTGTATACAATATGATGATAGAGGGAACCAGCCCAGTAATTACGACGGCCCTAACAACCCGCCGCGTAATAACCAGTTTATCGGTAATTTTAACGGCGTTAGGAATAACAACCCCTATCCATACAATAGAAACAATTTATACCAACATAATAATGTCCCATACAGTCAGAGAAATCCATATCCCAACAATAATGGTAACAGACCTTACCAACCTAACCGAAATTACTATAATAATAACTTTAGTAATAGCAATAATAACAGTAATAATAACCGAGTGTCGCGCCCTAGGGTAAATTTTATAAGAGCAACCGAGATGATGGACCCTGGTTGACACAGATACCACACACCATCAAGAAAAGGGACGGAGATCATGATAACCGACTACGGCGAAAAACAATGGTGAAGGAGACGAAATAAATATCATTGAAAGGAAATGATACGAATAATAAACATAGAAACAAACTGGGTTTTATGAATGAAGACTATTTAAGAAAATGAACATGACAAATAAGAATATGAGCAATGGAACGACATAAAGAAAATCGTCCATCTTCCTGGGTATATAGAAAAGAAAAGAAAACTTATAAGAAAGAAAAAGAGAAGATCAACTTATTAAAATATAAATAATATGGTCCAGTGTAGAGTACAATATATGCCCATATGTTGTGGTAAATGATAAGCGTAACAATACATATGAGTTGAGGGAAATCGTTTCAGGAAAAATCAAAGGAGTGTACAATCAAGCCTCTATGAAGAAATATTATGAAGAATGAGTTGTGAGTTTTAGAATTTTGAATTTATTTTTAAAAAATTCAAAAATAATGTAAGTACATCTTACAACCTAATATTTTGAGAACATTCTGGAGAATTAAAAAAAAAAAGAATTTTTAATAATTTAAAAAATTTTAAAATAATGTAAGTACATCTTACAACCTAATATTTTGAGAAGAACATTCTGGAGAATTGTAAGAAGAAGAATTTTTTAATTTAATATTGAAAAAATTTTAAAATATGTAAGAACAACTTACAACCTAATAATTTGAACAAACTTTATGGAAGAAAGAAAAAGAAAGACTTTTGAATTGAAATATAATTATAAAAATTTAAAATTGAGTAAGTACTTCTTACTACAACCTGATAATTTAGAACAAAACTTTTTGGAAGAAAGAGAAAGAGAGAGAATTTTGAACTTATTATTTATAAAAATTTAAAATTGAGTAAGTACCTCTTACTACAACCTGATAATTTAGAACAAAACTTTATGGAAGAAAGAGAAAGAGAGAGAATTTTGAACTTAATTATACAAAAAATTTAAAAATAAAGTAAGACCACTTACTATAACTAAGTTTATGAGAAAAACTTTATGGTAAATAATTAAGAAGAATTTGAATTTGGAGAAATACCAAAACATTCAGAAATAATAGTAAAATCACATTACTATAAACAATTCTGAATGAAACAATTCTGGGAATAAATGAATTAAACAGAATTTGAATGTTGATAGAACGTCAGAACTTTGAAACAAGATAAGATCAACATATTACAAGGATTTATAAGAAATATTTTTCAATTAAATAAAAAGAATAGTTTGAATTTTACATTAAAACTAACCAAGTTCCAAAAAATAATTATGTGTCAATTATGATTGAATTGAGAAGAAAATAAAGTGATTAATTCAGAAAAGAGAATTAACGTTAATCCAGAATAAATGCTAGACATTCACAATAGCATTTGAAGGAGTAGAGAAGAATAACAAAAAAGAGTGTAATATGCAAGAAAAGAAAAAATTTGGAAGCAAAGAGACTAATTACCTATGAAACGATAATGAAAACAGTTAATTAAGAGCAAAGAAGAACAACTCATACCAAACAGATGGAGAAGATGATTTCGAACAAATGATAATAATAAGACCTATATGAAATGCAAAGAGAAGAAATACCACATGAAATATAATATAAATGAATTAATGTTAATGAATGCGAAGGCGGATTAATAACTTTCTAAGAGAAAGGAAAGAACCAAAATGTTTAAATAAAATGATCAATATAACAACCTGTATATCTAATGTAAAGATACAATGTTAAAAAATTAAATAGAATACATTAAGACCATTCAAATAATGAATAAGAAAGACTATATATAAAGACCATGCTAATACTATGAGTAAACAGAAGAAAGTATAAAGAGAATTCAGATGGAGAAGAAAGTGAGTTACACTGTAAACAGTAACCAGAATTATTAAAAGAAAGGTTTTCAACCATAATTAAAATAAATATATCAGACAAGTTAAGAGTTTTGAAAAAATATATATATAACTAGGGGAATACCCGTGCTTCGCTACGGAGTTTCACGTTGTACGTAATGAAAATGTTAGTTTAATTAATAAAGTTCAATTAAAGTAGGTTTCTTAAAAATAAATAGCTGTTGCCCACGACTTCGTTCGCGTGGTCTTCAGTTTAATGCGATAATATATTTATAACAGAATCTATTCTATTGGGTTGCCATAGTAACCAAATCTAATAGTTTGGGGGACCCCCCAGAGGATCGTATCGAAAAAACACCTGTCCTATGTTGGTTCTCCCGTTGCGTAAAATATTTGTGCCAAGTTTGGTTGAAATCGGTCTAATAGTTTAGGAAGAGATGTGCAAGACCCCAAAGGACCCCCCAAAGGATTGTATCGAAAAAAACACTTGTCCTATGTTGGTTCAGTGGTTTAGGAGGAGATGTGGAAGACCCCAAAGGACTCCATCGAAAAAACACCTATCCTATGTTGGTTCTCCCGTTGCGTAAAATATTTGTGCCAAGTTTGGTTGAAATCGGTCCAGTGGTTTAGGAGAAGATGTGGAAGACCCCAAAGGACCCCATCGAAAAAACACCTATCCTATGTTGGTTCTCCCTTTGCGTAAAATATTTGTGCCAAGTTTGGTTGAAATCGGTCCAGTGGTTTAGGAGAAGATGTGGAAGACCCCAAAGAACCCCCAAAAGGACCCCATCAAAAAAACACCTATCCTATGATGGTTCTCCCTTTGCGTAAAATATTTGTGCCAAGTTTGGTTGAAATCGGTACAGTGGTTTAGGAGAAGATGTGGAAGACCCCAAAGAACCCCCAAAAGGACCCCATTGAAAAAACACCTATCCTATGTTGGTTCTCCCTTTGCGTAAAATATTTGTGCCAAGTTTGGTTGAAATCGGTACAGTGGTTTAGGAGAAGATGTGGAAGACCCCAAAGAACCCCCAAAAGGACCCCATCGAAAAAACACCTATCCTATGTTGGTTCTCCCTTTGCGTAAAATATTTGTGCCAAGTTTGGTTGAAATCGGTACAGTGGTTTAGGAGGAGATGTGGAAGACCCCAAAGAACCCCCCAAAGGACCCCATCGAAAAAACACCACTAATTCAGAAACCTTCGCGGGCGTGCGCACAACAACTCACCGAAGTTTCATTGCAATCCGATGAATGGTATAGGAACGCATACGGGACAAACAAAGAAACATTCATTTTTATATATAATTTCCTGGAACCCGATCGCAGCGCCACCTACCGGGTCCAATTGTGAATCAAAACCATCCAGGGACCCACTCAAACACACACACAAAATTTCATCAAAATCGGTCCAGCCGTCTAGGAGGAGTTCAGTGACATACACACGCACACACGAAATATATATATAAAGATGAGTATAATAATAATTATGAAGATTTATTAAGATAGGAAATGTGAGATAATCTGAGAGACTACGAAGTGGAGAATCCAAAGATATTTTTATTAGTCGAAAATGAGACTACTTTTGATTTATTTATTCGATGACTGACTGAAGATAATTCCAGCAGCATTATGTTTTTTTGAGCAGGGATGGATATGCCTCTGTACTCAATTTATAGAAGTGGTGTATGGCCAGCAGAGAAGTAGCGTACAGTGCCCCTCTGATCTGCCCCAGCCCACGTGATAGGGAATGTTAGGGAATTAATATCCCAAGGATACAACACAAAGTTGATATAGAAAGAAAATGTATTACAATTATAATATATCTCAGAAGACACTAACTATCCGAAAAGGATCAGTAGTAAAACAAGTAACCATATATATAAAATTAATAAAACTCTAATATAAAAAAAAAAAGTCGATATAAAAATGGAGAAGAAAATGAATTATAGGAAATGATGAAATTATCATAAGAAATTATTTCATCCATAAACATGTCTGAAATAATTACTTCTGGAGGAGAGCAATCTGTAGCGTGACAGATGTATGCATAATATTGAATGGCAATTGATCATTAGAATAATGAAGTTATAATATTTAAATTTGGAAGAAAGCATTAAGTTTAATATAAATAGATTAATTCATAGCAACTGTGGAAAGGAATCATTATTATAAAGAAAATACAAGTTCAAATAGAAGGAGTTACTAGCGATGAGTCATCCAAAACCAGTCTCATAACCAAAGGTTTTCAAGGTATAACCCAGGAAGGTAAGAAAGTAAATAACCAAGCAGTACACAATATGACCAAACCCACAACGAGGGAGAATAAATAGAATAGAAACCCTAAAATAAGCCAAGATCAACCAATACAGGTTGTGTATTTCTGAAATAAAGAAGAAGTTGGAGAAGATCCCAAGAAACCTGATGGCATCAAGAAGAAGATGGAGAGATACCAGTCCCAGAAGGCAGGAGAAAAGAAGACTGATGAAAGAAGAAGAAGGCAGCATCCTGAAGAAGATGTCATGCTCTTATAAAAGACACCCAAATCCCTATATCCCCAAAATAAATATCTAAAAACAAAAGTATAACGAAATAAAAACCACATGTATACAAATTTAAGAGAGAGAAGTGTATAAAGTAAAAGTTGCCTGTGAACTAAGATGAAACAATAATATAGTACCCATGGAACAAATCTCCATTGAAAAACGCTAACCAATTTATTATGTTAATAAGACTATACGACCATTTAGCATTAACATAATATATAAGTGCAAAGTGAACCAGTGATAGTTTTGGGTATTATAAAAAATGAACCTTGTGTTTCATTCTTGGCAATCACAAACATTGGATGCAATGAAATATGCAATTTTTCAATGACTTGAAGTGTGTACTGTGACAATATGTTGTTCATAACACATGAATCTGTTTAAAATAACATTTTGTTTTACATGAAAAAAGAAAAACAGATTTCATGATACTTTTTGAACAATTCATACTATTTATTTATTAATGACAGGGTACAATTCCCCAAAGACAATGTATAACAGACGGTATAAAAACTGTAGAATCCTACTTTTAATAATAGTTAGAAATAAGAATATAAATATAAGGTTTTTATGTATATAGTACAAGAATGTTTAAAAATGTTTTAGATATAAGGCCATTTGTTTGGGTCTGATACAACTAACATCAGAACTATAAAAATAGTTACTACTTGTAAATAGTTGAGAGTAATTAAGATGTTAGTTAGTAAAAAACCTTTTTTGTAAACCATATTTCCATGTTAGAAATAAGGATTTTGTTATAAAATGTCTGACTTGAAGACAACCATTTATTTAAAAAAAATATTCTTTATTTGTTTTAACTATTATTTGTATTGTAACCAATACTAATTGTTATTGTGTAATTTGAAAACATGTTTAATTTATAATACTATATGTAAAAGTCAGAGAGGGTATCACACATCATATATTGTTTGTAAAATATTTTGTAAGAAAAATTGTTAAAAAATCATAGGCCAAAAGAATGGAAACCAAACTTCATCAAAACAGAGAAATTAATCATTTAAATGCGAATAAACAAAAGGGGTTTAGACAAAATAAACTTGAGATCATGCCATATAATTGCACATACCATTTAGAGAGCTTTTAATAAATATATTCAGAATTATAAATAAAAATGAAAATGACTAAACTCAGAAATTTGGACATGGGAGTCATATATTCCAGAATAATGTTTCAGAATACAACTAATTCAATTAATTACCAGAAAATAAGGGAATATGAACCTTTTAATACAATATAGGATTATTAATATTAAATATAACTGATAAAATGGCTGAATTTATATAATGACAGGAAGTAAATTTTGATGTTTTGACTTTTCAGAGTATACCAAACTGAAAGTAAAATTACTATTTTTTGGACAGAAAACACTATAAAACGGCATTATTTAATCTGAAAATAAGCTGAATGAACTGAAAGATTAATTTAAATAACATCTAGTGAATAAAATTGATAAATAACCAAGTTTAGGTATTTATATAGTGAAATATTAAAGTGTGCACAGGATATGAAAATATATTTGAACAATGTTAAGAATAATATTATATTGGCTAAGAGTTTAATTGAAACTGGAGGAAACAGTTAGTTGATTATTGGTATTCGAACGGTTAACATAAACGAGAGTTTTGTGACGATCTAACCTATCTTACTAACGGTAAAGTTAAGTGGCGAATAGTACGTTACTGTGAAATCGAGAGTGTCTTATAAAATCCTTCCAGAACATATACATTGTGACAAAAACAATCAAGAAACACTAATTAACACTAAACAATACATTTCTACTCCGAAAAACACCACAAAACACCAGAAAACTGTATAACACATTAACCAAGTGATAGTGTCGGAATTGGGAAAAGTGTTTTGACTTATAATTACACGGATATACTAAATACAACCCAGAAACATTACACCAGTCACTACACAACATTTAACAAGAGATTTGCAGACACCAGAACAGGAATATTGCCAGAAAATACATTATTTGGAACGCAACAGGAACGAGCGACATTTTGATCAACTTGACGGCAGCCATCTTTCTTTGACAATTCCAATGCCTCTCCTAGTTCAACACAGCTGTTTGGTGAAAACAATTATTTTATTTTCAAATTATTATTCAATGTTTGTGTTTAGTAATAATTATTCATTTGATGTAACGTTATACTTTTAAATATTAGCCCGATTTCTCTGACTTTGATAATAACTGGCTGTTTAAAGAACCCTGTATAATTTTTATATAATATACTTTGTAACTTTTTCGATATCCTGAGAGTCGATAATAATCGATAAGAGTCAAATTGCTATTAATTAATAAAACATTAATATTCTTCAACACTAAATAGTTCTTCATTTCATAAATATTACTAGTTATCACTAATATAATTATAATTAATAATCTATCAGGACTTTACCACCTATAAGTGAAGATAACCTAAAAAATAAAAAGGTAAACAAGTATCGATTGGTTTGAAGACAGTCTTATGAGTGGTGATAGTTTATTTAAAATATACCAAAACTTTAATAAAAATTTTCAGAAGAGCATTACACTTTTTAAAACTTCACAGCCCTATATTAATTAATTGATCATAATTAATTAATTAATAAAATTAAAAAATTTTTTAATTATTTTTTTTATAAACATAATTTTTTTTTTTGAATTTCCTTCAAAACAATAATTTTTGTTTTGAAACTTTCGGTGAAGCTGAACATATATATTTCTTCATCAACTTTACGCTACTCGACCGGTCTTGCTACCATTGGGACTCGACCAGCTGGGAAACTTAAGGAAGTGTTTCAGGCCAGTAAGACGTCGAGAGCCACACCAATTACACACCAATTAAACATATTACATTACAATTTACTTATTTTATTACAAATTGGCTAGCCCAAACAGTGGGGCTTGATTACACCGGAGTCTAACATACTCGACAATAGCTTATCATCAACACACACAATATTATATTATTTTTATTACAAATTGGCGCACAACTTTAGGGGCTTTAATTAGCGATTGGAAGGCCAATAAATTCTGCCTAATCACTAGTTGGAGCTAGGCAGCAGCTATAAAGTCAGAGAAAGATAATAAAAAGGGTACAACAACAAGCAAAATGGAAGAACCTACACCAGAAGAAATGGTTGAGATAAGGAAAATGTTCAGGATGATGATGGAACAAATGGAAGGAATGAACAAGGAAATGGAATCTACAAGTAAGGAATTGAAAGAAGAATTAGGTAAGAAACTGGATGATTGGGGTGAAGAAATAAGAGAGGACAGATTGAAAAGAGAAGAGTTAAGAAAGGAGAAGACCGAAGAAATAAAATATGATAGCAAACCAGAACCAGAAGAAGTACCAAATGATAAAACGCAGGAACTAGTAATGGTAGTACCCGAAATTGAAACTAACCGAAACCAGGAAGATATTAAACCAAGGAAAAGGAGAATGTATCCAAGAAACGTAATAAAAACGAAGGAAGAATTGGAGATGATGAAACATGGGTTATTTGATGGCAATAATATCCCAATTACCTATGACAAAAACATCATGAATGCTATGAATTATAGAAGGAAAATCGAAATAATTTCAGAAATAATTTACCACAAGACAGTAGTCTACCACTGGGAAAGGACCAGAGGTAAACAGAATACGACATGTGGAACAGACCAATTTCAGCGCAAGACTGGACAATGTTTTTCAGAAAGATGGAAATGTGATATCGTACCAGACTGTAATGACGGCACAGGTGAATCACCAGAATGTATTCCATTAGCGTGCCATATAGGACAGTTCCAGGGTACGGTTAGACTAAAATATATTCCTTCAGGGTGGATATGTGATGGTAAACCAGCTTATGGTGTTTCAGATAAACAAATAATAAGTGATAACCCAGATGAAGATCCTCACATATATTTGTCAGGTAACACAAAACATGGACCAGAGAAGTATTGGTGTATACAATATGATGATAGAGGGAACCAGCCCAGTAATTACGACGGCCCTAACAACCCGCCGCGTAATAACCAGTTTATCGGTAATTTTAACGGCGTTAGGAATAACAACCCCTATCCATACAATAGAAACAATTTATACCAACATAATAATGTCCCATACAGTCAGAGAAATCCATATCCCAAAAATAATGGTAACAGACCTTACCAACCTAACCGAAATTACTATAATAATAACTTTAGTAATAGCAATAATAACAGTAATAATAACCGAGTGCCGCGCCCTAGGGTAAATTTTATAAGAGCAACCGAGATGATGGACCCTGGTTGACACAGATACCACACACCATCAAGAAAAGGGACGGAGATCATGATAACCGACTACGGCGAAAAACAATGGTGAAGGAGACGAAATAAATATCATTGAAAGGAAATGATACGAATAATAAACATAGAAACAAACTGGGTTTTATGAATGAAGACTATTTAAGAAAATGAACATGACAAATAAGAATATGAGCAATGGAACGACATAAAGAAAATCGTCCATCTTCCTGGGTATATAGAAAAGAAAAGAAAACTTATAAGAAAGAAAAAGAGAAGATCAACTTATTAAAATATAAATAATATGGTCCAGTGTAGAGTACAATATATGCCCATATGTTGTGGTAAATGATAAGCGTAACAATACATATGAGTTGAGGGAAATCGTTTCAGGAAAAATCAAAGGAGTGTACAATCAAGCCTCTATGAAGAAATATTATGAAGAATGAGTTGTGAGTTTTAGAATTTTGAATTTATTTTTAAAAAATTCAAAAATAATGTAAGTACATCTTACAACCTAATATTTTGAGAACATTCTGGAGAATAAAAGAAAAAGAATTTTTAATAATTTAAAAAATTTTAAAATAATGTAAGTACATCTTACAACCTAATATTTTGAGAAGAACATTCTGGAGAATTGTAAGAAGAAGAATTTTTTAATTTAATATTGAAAAAATTCTAAAATATGTAAGAACAACTTACAACCTAATAATTTGAACAAACTTTATGGAAGAAAGAAAAAGAAAGACTTTTGAATTGAAATATAATTATAAAAATTTAAAATTGAGTAAGTACTTCTTACTACAACCTGATAATTTAGAACAAAACTTTTTGGAAGAAAGAGAAAGAGAGAGAATTTTGAACTTATTATTTATAAAAATTTAAAATTGAGTAAGTACCTCTTACTACAACCTGATAATTTAGAACAAAACTTTATGGAAGAAAGAGAAAGAGAGAGAATTTTGAACTTAATTATACAAAAAATTTAAAAATAAAGTAAGACCACTTACTATAACTAAGTTTATGAGAAAAACTTTATGGTAAATAATTAAGAAGAATTTGAATTTGGAGAAATACCAAAACATTCAGAAATAATAGTAAAATCACATTACTATAAACAATTCTGAATGAAATAATTCTGGGAATAAATGAATTAAACAGAATTTGAATGTTGGTAGAACATCAGAACTTTGAAACAAGATAAGATCAACATATTACAAGGATTTATAAGAAATATTTTTCAATTAAATAAAAAGAATAGTTTGAATTTTACATTAAAACTAACCAAGTTCCAAAAAATAATTATGTGTCAATTATGATTGAATTGAGAAGAAAATAAAGTGATTAATTCAGAAAAGAGAATTAACGTTAATCCAGAATAAATGCTAGACATTCACAATAGCATTTGAAGGAGTAGAGAAGAATAACAAAAAAGAGTGTAATATGCAAGAAAAGAAAAAATTTGGAAGCAAAGAGACTAATTACCTATGAAACGATAATGAAAACAGTTAATTAAGAGCGAAGAAGAACAACTCATACCAAACAGATGGAGAAGATGATTTCGAACAAATGATAATAATAAGACCTATATGAAATGCAAAGAGAAGAAATACCACATGAAATATAATATAAATGAATTAATGTTAATGAATGCGAAGGCGGATTAATAACTTTCTAAGAGAAAGGAAAGAACCAAAATGTTTAAATAAAATGATCAATATAACAACCTGTATATCTAATGTAAAGATACAATGTTAAAAAATTAAATAGAATACATTAAGACCATTCAAATAATGAATAAGAAAGACTATATATAAAGACCATGCTAATACTATGAGTAAACAGAAGAAAGTATAAAGAGAATTCAGATGGAGAAGAAAGTGAGTTACACTGTAAACAGTAACCAGAATTATTAAAAGAAAGGTTTTCAACCATAATTAAAATAAATATAACAGACAAGTTAAGAGTTTTGAAAAAATATATATATAATGAGTATAATAATAATTATGAAGATTTATTAAGATAGGAAATGTGAGATAATCTGAGAGACTACGAAGTGGAGAATCCAAAGATATTTTTATTAGTCGAAAATGAGACTACTTTTTATTTATTTATTCGATGACTGACTGAAGATAATTCCAGCAGCATTATGTTTTTTTGAGCAGGGATGGATATGCCTCTGTACTCAATTTATAGAAGTGGTGTATGGCCAGCAGAGAAGTAGCGTACAGTGCCCCTCTGATCTGCCCCAGCCCACGTGATAGGGAATGTTAGGGAATTAATATCCCAAGGATACAACACAAAGTTGATATAGAAAGAAAATGTATTACAATTATAATATATCTCAGAAGACACTAACTATCCGAAAAGGATCAGTAGTAAAACAAGTAACCATATATATAAAATTAATAAAACTCTAATATAAAAAAAAAAGTCGATATAAAAATGGAGAAGAAAATGAATTATAGGAAATGATGAAATTATCATAAGAAATTATTTCATCCATAAACATGTCTGAAATAATTACTTCTGGAGGAGAGCAATCTGTAGCGTGACAGATGTATGCATAATATTGAATGGCAATTGATCATTAAAATAATGAAGTTATAATATTTAAATTTGGAAGAAAGCATTAAGTTTAATATAAATAGATTAATTCATAGCAACTGTGGAAAGGAATCATTATTATAAAGAAAATACAAGTTCAAATAGAAGGAGTTACTAGCGATGAGTCATCCAAAACCAGTCTCATAACCAAAGGTTTTCAAGGTATAACCCAGGAAGGTAAGAAAGTAAATAACCAAGCAGTACACAATATGACCAAACCCACATCGAGGGAGAATAAATAGAATAGAAACCCTAAAATAAGCCAAGATCAACCAATACAGGTTGTGTATTTCTGAAATAAAGAAGAAGTTGGAGAAGATCCCAAGAAACCTGATGGCATCAAGAAGAAGATGGAGAGATACCAGTCCCAGAAGGCAGGAGAAAAGAAGACTGATGAAAGAAGAAGAAGGCAGCATCCTGAAGAAGATGTCATGCTCTTATAAAAGACACCCAAATCCCTATATCCCCAAAATAAATATCTAAAAACAAAAGTATAACGAAATAAAAACCACATGTATACAAATTTAAGAGAGAGAAGTGTATAAAGTAAAAGTTGCCTGTGAACTAAGATGAAACAATAATATAGTACCCATGGAACAAATCTCCATTGAAAAACGCTAACCAATTTATTATGTTAATAAGACTATACGACCATTTAGCATTAACATAATATATAAGTGCAAAGTGAACCAGTGATAGTTTTGGGTATTATAAAAAATGAACCTTGTGTTTCATTCTTGGCAATCACAAACATTGGATGCAATGAAATATGCAATTTTTCAATGACTTGAAGTGTGTACTGTGACAATATGTTGTTCATAAGACATGAATCTGTTTAAAATAACATTTTGTTTTACATGAAAAAAGAAAAACAGATTTCATGATACTTTTTGAACAATTCATACTATTTATTTATTAATGACAGGGTACAATTCCCCAAAGACAATGTATAACAGACGGTATAAAAACTGTAGAATCCTACTTTTAATAATAGTTAGAAATAAGAATATAAATATAAGGTTTTTATGTATATAGTACAAGAATGTTTAAAAATGTTTTAGATATAAGGCCATTTGTTTGGGTCTGATACAACTAACATCAGAACTATAAAAATAGTTACTACTTGTAAATAGTCGAGAGTAATTAAGATGTTAGTTAGTAAAAAACCTTTTTTGTAAACCATATTTCCATGTTAGAAATAAGGATTTTGTTATAAAATGTCTGACTTGAAGACAACCATTTATTTAAAAAAAATATTCTTTATTTGTTTTAACTATTATTTGTATTGTAACCAATACTAATTGTTATTGTGTAATTTAAAAACATGTTTAATTTATAATACTATATGTAAAAGTCAGAGAGGGTATCACACATCATATATTGTTTGTAAAATATTTTGTAAGAAAAATTGTTAAAAAATCATAGGCCAAAAGAATGGAAACCAAACTTCATCAAAACAGAGAAATTAATCATTTAAATGCGAATAAACAAAAGGGGTTTAGACAAAATAAACTTGAGATCATGCCATATAATTGCACATACCATTTAGAGAGCTTTTAATAAATATATTCAGAATTATAAATAAAAATGAAAATGACTAAACTCAGAAATTTGGACATGGGAGTCATATATTCCAGAATAATGTTTCAGAATACAACTAATTCAATTAATTACCAGAAAATAAGGGAATATGAACCTTTTAATACAATATAGGATTATTAATATTAAATATAACTGATAAAATGGCTGAATTTATATAATGACAGGAAGTAAATTTTGATGTTTTGACTTTTCAGAGTATACCAAACTGAAAGTAAAATTACTATTTTTTGGACAGAAAACACTATAAAACGGCATTATTTAATCTGAAAATAAGCTGAATGAACTGAAAGATTAATTTAAATAACATCTAGTGAATAAAATTGATAAATAACCAAGTTTAGGTATTTATATAGTGAAATATTAAAGTGTGCACAGGATATGAAAATATATTTGAACAATGTTAAGAATAATATTATATTGGCTAAGAGTTTAATTGAAACTGGAGGAAACAGTTAGTTGATTATTGGTATTCGAACGGTTAACATAAACGAGAGTTTTGTGACGATCTAACCTATCTTACTAACGGTAAAGTTAAGTGGCGAATAGTACGTTACTGTGAAATCGAGAGTGTCTTATAAAATCCTTCCAGAACATATACATTGTGACAAAAACAATCAAGAAACACTAATTAACACTAAACAATACATTTCTACTCCGAAAAACACCACAAAACACCAGAAAACTGTATAACACATTAACCAAGTGATAGTGTCGGAATTGGGAAAAGTGTTTTGACTTATAATTACACGGATATACTAAATACAACCCAGAAACATTACACCAGTCACTACACAACATTTAACAAGAGATTTGCAGACACCAGAACAGGAATATTGCCAGAAAATACATTATTTGGAACGCAACAGGAACGAGCGACATTTTGATCAACTTGACGGCAGCCATCTTTCTTTGACAATTCCAATGCCTCTCCTAGTTCAACACAGCTGTTTGGTGAAAACAATTATTTTATTTTCAAATTATTATTCAATGTTTGTGTTTAGTAATAATTATTCATTTGATGTAACGTTATACTTTTAAATATTAGCCCGATTTCTCTGACTTTGATAATAACTGGCTGTTTAAAGAACCCTGTATAATTTTTATATAATATACTTTGTAACTTTTTCGATATCCTGAGAGTCGATAATAATCGATAAGAGTCAAATTGCTATTAATTAATAAAACATTAATATTCTTCAACACTAAATAGTTCTTCATTTCATAAATATTACTAGTTATCACTAATATAATTATAATTAATAATCTATCAGGACTTTACCACCTATAAGTGAAGATAACCTAAAAAATAAAAAGGTAAACAAGTATCGATTGGTTTGAAGACAGTCTTATGAGTGGTGATAGTTTATTTAAAATATACCAAAACTTTAATAAAAATTTTCAGAAGAGCATTACACTTTTTAAAACTTCACAGCCCTATATTAATTAATTGATCATAATTAATTAATTAATAAAATTAAAAAAATTTTTAATTATTTTTTTTATAAACATAATTTTTTTTTTGAATTTCCTTCAAAACAATAATTTTTGTTTTGAAACTTTCGGTGAAGCTGAACATATATATTTCTTCATCAACTTTACGCTACTCGACCGGTCTTGCTACCATTGGGACTCGACCAGCTGGGAAACTTAAGGAAGTGTTTCAGGCCAGTAAGACGTCGAGAGCCACACCAATTACACACCAATTAAACATATTACATTACAATTTACTTATTTTATTACAAATTGGCTAGCCCAAACAGTGGGGCTTGATTACATCGGAGTCTAACATACTCCACAATAGCTTATCATCAACACACACAATATTATATTATTTTTATTACAAATTGGCGCACAACTTTAGGGGCTTTAATTAGCGATTGGAAGGCCAATAAATTCTGCCTAATCACTAGTTGGAGCTAGGCAGCAGCTATAAAGTCAGAGAAAGATAATAAAAAGGGTACAACAACAAGCAAAATGGAAGAACCTACACCAGAAGAAATGGTTGAGATAAGGAAAATGTTCAGGATGATGATGGAACAAATGGAAGGAATGAACAAGGAAATGGAATCTACAAGTAAGGAATTGAAAGAAGAATTAGGTAAGAAACTGGATGATTGGGGTGAAGAAATAAGAGAGGACAGATTGAAAAGAGAAGAGTTAAGAAAGGAGAAGACCGAAGAAATAAAATATGATAGCAAACCAGAACCAGAAGAAGTACCAAATGATAAAACGCAGGAACTAGTAATGGTAGTACCCGAAATTGAAACTAACCGAAACCAGGAAGATATTAAACCAAGGAAAAGGAGAATGTATCCAAGAAACGTAATAAAAACGAAGGAAGAATTGGAGATGATGAAACATGGGTTATTTGATGGCAATAATATCCCAATTACCTATGACAAAAACATCATGAATGCTATGAATTATAGAAGGAAAATCGAAATAATTTCAGAAATAATTTACCACAAGACAGTAGTCTACCACTGGGAAAGGACCAGAGGTAAACAGAATACGACATGTGGAACAGACCAATTTCAGCGCAAGACTGGACAATGTTTTTCAGAAAGATGGAAATGTGATATCGTACCAGACTGTAATGACGGCACAGGTGAATCACCAGAATGTATTCCATTAGCGTGCCATATAGGACAGTTCCAGGGTACAGTTAGACTAAAATATATTCCTTCAGGGTGGATATGTGATGGTAAACCAGCTTATGGTGTTTCAGATAAACAAATAATAAGTGATAACCCAGATGAAGATCCTCACATATATTTGTCAGGTAACACAAAACATGGACCAGAGAAGTATTGGTGTATACAATATGATGATAGAGGGAACCAGCCCAGTAATTACGACGGCCCTAACAACCCGCCGCGTAATAACCAGTTTATCGGTAATTTTAACGGCGTTAGGAATAACAACCCCTATCCATACAATAGAAACAATTTATAACAACATAATAATGTCCCATACAGTCAGAGAAATCCATATCCCAACAATAATGGTAACAGACCTTACCAACCTAACCGAAATTACTATAATAATAACTTTAGTAATAGCAATAATAACAGTAATAATAACCGAGTGCCGCGCCCTAGGGTAAATTTTATAAGAGCAACCGAGATGATGGACCCTGGTTGACACAGATACCACACACCATCAAGAAAAGGGACGGAGATCATGATAACCGACTACGGCGAAAAACAATGGTGAAGGAGACGAAATAAATATCATTGAAAGGAAATGATACGAGTAATAAACATAGAAACAAACTGGGTTTTATGAATGATGACTATTTAAGAAAATGAACATGACAAATAAGAATATGAGCAATGGAACGACATAAGGAAAATCGTCCATCTTCCTGGGTATATAGAAAAGAAAAGAAAACTTATAAGAAAGAAAAAGAGAAGATCAACTTATTAAAATATAAATAATATGGTCCAGTGTAGAGTACAATATATGCCCATATGTTGTGGTAAATGATAAGCGTAACAATACATATGAGTTGAGGGAAATCGTTTCAGGAAAAATCAAAGGAGTGTACAATCAAGCCTCTATGAAGAAATATTATGAAGAATGAGTTGTGAGTTTTAGAATTTTGAATTTATTTTTAAAAAATTCAAAAATAATGTAAGTACATCTTACAACCTAATATTTTGAGAACATTCTGGAGAATAAAAGAAAAAGAATTTTTAATAATTTAAAAAATTTTAAAATAATGTAAGTACATCTTACAACCTAATATTTTGAGAAGAACATTCTGGAGAATTGTAAGAAGAAGAATTTTTTAATTTAATATTGAAAAAATTCTAAAATATGTAAGAACAACTTACAACCTAATAATTTGAACAAACTTTATGGAAGAAAGAAAAAGAAAGACTTTTGAATTGAAATATAATTATAAAAATTTAAAATTGAGTAAGTACTTCTTACTACAACCTGATAATTTAGAACAAAACTTTTTGGAAGAAAGAGAAAGAGAGAGAATTTTGAACTTATTATTTAAAAAAATTTAAAATTGAGTAAGTACCTCTTACTACAACCTGATAATTTAGAACAAAACTTTATGGAAGAAAGAGAAAGAGAGAGAATTTTGAACTTAATTATACAAAAAATTTAAAAATAAAGTAAGACCACTTACTATAACTAAGTTTATGAGAAAAACTTTATGGTAAATAATTAAGAAGAATTTGAATTTGGAGAAATACCAAAACATTCAGAAATAATAGTAAAATCACATTACTATAAACAATTCTGAATGAAACAATTCTGGGAATAAATGAATTAAACAGAATTTGAATGTTGATAGAACGTCAGAACTTTGAAACAAGATAAGATCAACATATTACAAGGATTTATAAGAAATATTTTTCAATTAAATAAAAAGAATAGTTTGAATTTTACATTAAAACTAACCAAGTTCCAAAAAATAATTATGTGTCAATTATGATTGAATTGAGAAGAAAATAAAGTGATTAATTCAGAAAAGAGAATTAACGTTAATCCAGAATAAATGCTAGACATTCACAATAGCATTTGAAGGAGTAGAGAAGAATAACAAAAAAGAGTGTAATATGCAAGAAAAGAAAAAATTTGGAAGCAAAGAGACTAATTACCTATGAAACGATAATGAAAACAGTTAATTAAGAGCGAAGAAGAACAACTCATACCAAACAGATGGAGAAGATGATTTCGAACAAATGATAATAATAAGACCTATATGAAATGCAAAGAGAAGAAATACCACATGAAATATAATATAAATGAATTAATGTTAATGAATGCGAAGGCGGATTAATAACTTTCTAAGAGAAAGGAAAGAACCAAAATGTTTAAATAAAATGATCAATATAACAACCTGTATATCTAATGTAAAGATACAATGTTAAAAAATTAAATAGAATACATTAAGACCATTCAAATAATGAATAAGAAAGACTATATATAAAGACCATGCTAATACTATGAGTAAACAGAAGAAAGTATAAAGAGAATTCAGATGGAGAAGAAAGTGAGTTACACTGTAAACAGTAACCAGAATTATTAAAAGAAAGGTTTTCAACCATAATTAAAATAAATATATCAGACAAGTTAAGAGTTTTGAAAAAATATATATATAATGAGTATAATAATAATTATGAAGATTTATTAAGATAGGAAATGTGAGATAATCTGAGAGACTACGAAGTGGAGAATCCAAAGATATTTTTATTAGTCGAAAATGAGACTACTTTTTATTTATTTATTCGATGACTGACTGAAGATAATTCCAGCAGCATTATGTTTTTTTGAGCAGGGATGGATATGCCTCTGTACTCAATTTATAGAAGTGGTGTATGGCCAGCAGAGAAGTAGCGTACAGTGCCCCTCTGATCTGCCCCAGCCCACGTGATAGGGAATGTTAGGGAATTAATATCCCAAGGATACAACACAAAGTTGATATAGAAAGAAAATGTATTACAATTATAATATATCTCAGAAGACACTAACTATCCGAAAAGGATCAGTAGTAAAACAAGTAACCATATATATAAAATTAATAAAACTCTAATATAAAAAAAAAAGTCGATATAAAAATGGAGAAGAAAATGAATTATAGGAAATGATGAAATTATCATAAGAAATTATTTCATCCATAAACATGTCTGAAATAATTACTTCTGGAGGAGAGCAATCTGTAGCGTGACAGATGTATGCATAATATTGAATGGCAATTGATCATTAGAATAATGAAGTTATAATATTTAAATTTGGAAGAAAGCATTAAGTTTAATATAAATAGATTAATTCATAGCAACTGTGGAAAGGAATCATTATTATAAAGAAAATACAAGTTCAAATAGAAGGAGTTACTAGCGATGAGTCATCCAAAACCAGTCTCATAACCAAAGGTTTTCAAGGTATAACCCAGGAAGGTAAGAAAGTAAATAACCAAGCAGTACACAATATGACCAAACCCACAACGAGGGAGAATAAATAGAATAGAAACCCTAAAATAAGCCAAGATCAACCAATACAGGTTGTGTATTTCTGAAATAAAGAAGAAGTTGGAGAAGATCCCAAGAAACCTGATGGCATCAAGAAGAAGATGGAGAGATACCAGTCCCAGAAGGCAGGAGAAAAGAAGACTGATGAAAGAAGAAGAAGGCAGCATCCTGAAGAAGATGTCATGCTCTTATAAAAGACACCCAAATCCCTATATCCCCAAAATAAATATCTAAAAACAAAAGTATAACGAAATAAAAACCACATGTATACAAATTTAAGAGAGAGAAGTGTATAAAGTAAAAGTTGCCTGTGAACTAAGATGAAACAATAATATAGTACCCATGGAACAAATCTCCATTGAAAAACGCTAACCAATTTATTATGTTAATAAGACTATACGACCATTTAGCATTAACATAATATATAAGTGCAAAGTGAACCAGTGATAGTTTTGGGTATTATAAAAAATGAACCTTGTGTTTCATTCTTGGCAATCACAAACATTGGATGCAATGAAATATGCAATTTTTCAATGACTTGAAGTGTGTACTGTGACAATATGTTGTTCATAAGACATGAATCTGTTTAAAATAACATTTTGTTTTACATGAAAAAAGAAAAACAGATTTCATGATACTTTTTGAACAATTCATACTATTTATTTATTAATGACAGGGTACAATTCCCCAAAGACAATGTATAACAGACGGTATAAAAACTGTAGAATCCTACTTTTAATAATAGTTAGAAATAAGAATATAAATATAAGGTTTTTATGTATATAGTACAAGAATGTTTAAAAATGTTTTAGATATAAGGCCATTTGTTTGGGTCTGATACAACTAACATCAGAACTATAAAAATAGTTACTACTTGTAAATAGTCGAGAGTAATTAAGATGTTAGTTAGTAAAAAACCTTTTTTGTAAACCATATTTCCATGTTAGAAATAAGGATTTTGTTATAAAATGTCTGACTTGAAGACAACCATTTATTTAAAAAAAATATTCTTTATTTGTTTTAACTATTATTTGTATTGTAACCAATACTAATTGTTATTGTGTAATTTAAAAACATGTTTAATTTATAATACTATATGTAAAAGTCAGAGAGGGTATCACACATCATATATTGTTTGTAAAATATTTTGTAAGAAAAATTGTTAAAAAATCATAGGCCAAAAGAATGGAAACCAAACTTCATCAAAACAGAGAAATTAATCATTTAAATGCGAATAAACAAAAGGGGTTTAGACAAAATAAACTTGAGATCATGCCATATAATTGCACATACCATTTAGAGAGCTTTTAATAAATATATTCAGAATTATAAATAAAAATGAAAATGACTAAACTCAGAAATTTGGACATGGGAGTCATATATTCCAGAATAATGTTTCAGAATACAACTAATTCAATTAATTACCAGAAAATAAGGGAATATGAACCTTTTAATACAATATAGGATTATTAATATTAAATATAACTGATAAAATGGCTGAATTTATATAATGACAGGAAGTAAATTTTGATGTTTTGACTTTTCAGAGTATACCAAACTGAAAGTAAAATTACTATTTTTTGGACAGAAAACACTATAAAACGGCATTATTTAATCTGAAAATAAGCTGAATGAACTGAAAGATTAATTTAAATAACATCTAGTGAATAAAATTGATAAATAACCAAGTTTAGGTATTTATATAGTGAAATATTAAAGTGTGCACAGGATATGAAAATATATTTGAACAATGTTAAGAATAATATTATATTGGCTAAGAGTTTAATTGAAACTGGAGGAAACAGTTAGTTGATTATTGGTATTCGAACGGTTAACATAAACGAGAGTTTTGTGACGATCTAACCTATCTTACTAACGGTAAAGTTAAGTGGCGAATAGTACGTTACTGTGAAATCGAGAGTGTCTTATAAAATCCTTCCAGAACATATACATTGTGACAAAAACAATCAAGAAACACTAATTAACACTAAACAATACATTTCTACTCCGAAAAACACCACAAAACACCAGAAAACTGTATAACACATTAACCAAGTGATAGTGTCGGAATTGGGAAAAGTGTTTTGACTTATAATTACACGGATATGCTAAATACAACCCAGAAACATTACACCAGTCACTACACAACATTTAACAAGAGATTTGCAGACACCAGAACAGGAATATTGCCAGAAAATACATTATTTGGAACGCAACAGGAACGAGCGACATTTTGATCAACTTGACGGCAGCCATCTTTCTTTGACAATTCCAATGCCTCTCCTAGTTCAACACAGCTGTTTGGTGAAAACAATTATTTTATTTTCAAATTATTATTCAATGTTTGTGTTTAGTAATAATTATTCATTTGATGTAACGTTATACTTTTAAATATTAGCCCGATTTCTCTGACTTTGATAATAACTGGCTGTTTAAAGAACCCTGTATAATTTTTATATAATATACTTTGTAACTTTTTCGATATCCTGAGAGTCGATAATAATCGATAAGAGTCAAATTGCTATTAATTAATAAAACATTAATATTCTTCAACACTAAATAGTTCTTCATTTCATAAATATTACTAGTTATCACTAATATAATTATAATTAATAATCTATCAGGACTTTACCACCTATAAGTGAAGATAACCTAAAAAATAAAAAGGTAAACGAGTATCGATTGGTTTGAAGACAGTCTTATGAGTGGTGATAGTTTATTTAAAATATACCAAAACTTTAATAAAAATTTTCAGAAGAGCATTACACTTTTTAAAACTTCACAGCCCTATATTAATTAATTGATCATAATTAATTAATTAATAAAATTAAAAATTTTTTTTTAATTATTTTTTTTATAAACATAATTTTTTTTTTTTTGAATTTCCTTCAAAACAATCATTTTTGTTTTGAAACTTTCGGTGAAGCTGAACATATATATTTCATCATCAACTTTACGCTACTCGACCGGTCTTGCTACCATTGGGACTCGACCAGCTGGGAAACTTAAGGAAGTGTTTCAGGCCAGTAAGACGTCGAGAGCCACACCAATTACACACCAATTAAACATATTACATTACAATTTACTTATTTTATTACAAATTGGCTAGCCCAAACAGTGGGGCTTGATTACACCGGAGTCTAACATACTCGACAATAGCTTATCATCAACACACACAATATTATATTATTTTTATTACAAATTGGCGCACAACTTTAGGGGCTTTAATTAGCGATTGGAAGGCCAATAAATTCTGCCTAATCACTAGTTGGAGCTAGGCAGCAGCTATAAAGTCAGAGAAAGATAATAAAAAGGGTACAACAACAAGCAAAATGGAAGAACCTACACCAGAAGAAATGGTTGAGATAAGGAAAATGTTCAGGATGATGATGGAACAAATGGAAGGAATGAACAAGAAAATGGAATCCACAAGTAAGGAATTGAAAGAAGAATTAGGTAAGAAACTGGATGATTGGGGTGAAGAAATAAGAGAGGACAGATTGAAAAGAGAAGAGTTAAGAAAGGAGAAGACCGAAGAAATAAAATATGATAGCAAACCAGAACCAGAAGAAGTACCAAATGATAAAACGCAGGAACTAGTAATGGTAGTACCCGAAATTGAAACTAACCGAAACCAGGAAGATATTAAACCAAGGAAAAGGAGAATGTATCCAAGAAATATAATAAAAACGAAGGAAGAATTGGAGATGATGAAACATGGGTTATTTGATGGCAATAATATCCCAATTACCTATGACAAAAACATCATGAATGCTATGAATTATAGAAGGAGAATCGAAGTAATTTCAGAAATAATTTACCACAAGACAGTAGTCTACCACTGGGAAAGGACCAGAGGTAAACAGAATACGACATGTGGAACAGACCAATTTCAGCGCAAGACTGCACAATGTTTTTCAGAAAGATGGAAATGTGATATCGTACCAGACTGTAATGACGGCACAGGTGAATCACCAGAATGTATTCCATTAGCGTGCCATCTAGGACAGTTCCAGGGTACGGTTAGACTAAAATATATTCCTTCAGGGTGGATATGTGATGGTAAACCAGCTTATGGTGTTTCAGATAAACAAATAATAAGTGATAACCCAGATGAAGATCCTCACATATATTTGTCAGGTAACACAAAATATGGACCAGAGAAGTATTGGTGTATACAATATGATGATAGAGGGAACCAGCCCAGTAATTACGACGGCCCTAACAACCCGCCGCGTAATAACCAGTTTATCGGTAATTTTAACGGCGTTAGGAATAACAACCCCTATCCATACAATAGAAACAATTTATACCAACATAATAATGTCCCATACAGTCAGAGAAATCCATATCCCAACAATAATGGTAACAGACCTTACCAACCTAACCGAAATTACTATAATAATAACTTTAGTAATAGCAATAATAACAGTAATAATAACCGAGTGTCGCGCCCTAGGGTAAATTTTATAAGAGCAACCGAGATGATGGACCCTGGTTGACACAGATACCACACACCATCAAGAAAAGGGACGGAGATCATGATAACCGACTACGGCGAAAAACAATGGTGAAGGAGACGAAATAAATATCATTGAAAGGAAATGATACGAATAATAAACATAGAAACAAACTGGGTTTTATGAATGAAGACTATTTAAGAAAATGAACATGACAAATAAGAATATGAGCAATGGAACGACATAAAGAAAATCGTCCATCTTCCTGGGTATATAGAAAAGAAAAGAAAACTTATAAGAAAGAAAAAGAGAAGATCAACTTATTAAAATATAAATAATATGGTCCAGTGTAGAGTACAATATATGCCCATATGTTGTGGTAAATGATAAGCGTAACAATACATATGAGTTGAGGGAAATCGTTTCAGGAAAAATCAAAGGAGTGTACAATCAAGCCTCTATGAAGAAATATTATGAAGAATGAGTTGTGAGTTTTAGAATTTTGAATTTATTTTTAAAAAATTCAAAAATAATGTAAGTACATCTTACAACCTAATATTTTGAGAACATTCTGGAGAATAAAAGAAAAAGAATTTTTAATAATTTAAAAAATTTTAAAATAATGTAAGTACATCTTACAACCTAATATTTTGAGAAGAACATTCTGGAGAATTGTAAGAAGAAGAATTTTTTAATTTAATATTGAAAAAATTCTAAAATATGTAAGAACAACTTACAACCTAATAATTTGAACAAACTTTATGGAAGAAAGAAAAAGAAAGACTTTTGAATTGAAATATAATTATAAAAATTTAAAATTGAGTAAGTACTTCTTACTACAACCTGATAATTTAGAACAAAACTTTTTGGAAGAAAGAGAAAGAGAGAGAATTTTGAACTTATTATTTATAAAAATTTAAAATTGAGTAAGTACCTCTTACTACAACCTGATAATTTAGAACAAAACTTTATGGAAGAAAGAGAAAGAGAGAGAATTTTGAACTTAATTATACAAAAAATTTAAAAATAAAGTAAGACCACTTACTATAACTAAGTTTATGAGAAAAACTTTATGGTAAATAATTAAGAAGAATTTGAATTTGGAGAAATACCAAAACATTCAGAAATAATAGTAAAATCACATTACTATAAACAATTCTGAATGAAACAATTCTGGGAATAAATGAATTAAACAGAATTTGAATGTTGATAGAACGTCAGAACTTTGAAACAAGATAAGATCAACATATTACAAGGATTTATAAGAAATATTTTTCAATTAAATAAAAAGAATAGTTTGAATTTTACATTAAAACTAACCAAGTTCCAAAAAATAATTATGTGTCAATTATGATTGAATTGAGAAGAAAATAAAGTGATTAATTCAGAAAAGAGAATTAACGTTAATCCAGAATAAATGCTAGACATTCACAATAGCATTTGAAGGAGTAGAGAAGAATAACAAAAAAGAGTGTAATATGCAAGAAAAGAAAAAATTTGGAAGCAAAGAGACTAATTACCTATGAAACGATAATGAAAACAGTTAATTAAGAGCGAAGAAGAACAACTCATACCAAACAGATGGAGAAGATGATTTCGAACAAATGATAATAATAAGACCTATATGAAATGCAAAGAGAAGAAATACCACATGAAATATAATATAAATGAATTAATGTTAATGAATGCGAAGGCGGATTAATAACTTTCTAAGAGAAAGGAAAGAACCAAAATGTTTAAATAAAATGATCAATATAACAACCTGTATATCTAATGTAAAGATACAATGTTAAAAAATTAAATAGAATACATTAAGACCATTCAAATAATGAATAAGAAAGACTATATATAAAGACCATGCTAATACTATGAGTAAACAGAAGAAAGTATAAAGAGAATTCAGATGGAGAAGAAAGTGAGTTACACTGTAAACAGTAACCAGAATTATTAAAAGAAAGGTTTTCAACCATAATTAAAATAAATATATCAGACAAGTTAAGAGTTTTGAAAAAATATATATATAATGAGTATAATAATAATTATGAAGATTTATTAAGATAGGAAATGTGAGATAATCTGAGAGACTACGAAGTGGAGAATCCAAAGATATTTTTATTAGTCGAAAATGAGACTACTTTTTATTTATTTATTCGATGACTGACTGAAGATAATTCCAGCAGCATTATGTTTTTTTGAGCAGGGATGGATATGCCTCTGTACTCAATTTATAGAAGTGGTGTATGGCCAGCAGAGAAGTAGCGTACAGTGCCCCTCTGATCTGCCCCAGCCCACGTGATAGGGAATGTTAGGGAATTAATATCCCAAGGATACAACACAAAGTTGATATAGAAAGAAAATGTATTACAATTATAATATATCTCAGAAGACACTAACTATCCGAAAAGGATCAGTAGTAAAACAAGTAACCATATATATAAAATTAATAAAACTCTAATATAAAAAAAAAAGTCGATATAAAAATGGAGAAGAAAATGAATTATAGGAAATGATGAAATTATCATAAGAAATTATTTCATCCATAAACATGTCTGAAATAATTACTTCTGGAGGAGAGCAATCTGTAGCGTGACAGATGTATGCATAATATTGAATGGCAATTGATCATTAGAATAATGAAGCTATAATATTTAAATTTGGAAGAAAGCATTAAGTTTAATATAAATAGATTAATTCATAGCAACTGTGGAAAGGAATCATTATTATAAAGAAAATACAAGTTCAAATAGAAGGAGTTACTAGCGATGAGTCATCCAAAACCAGTCTCATAACCAAAGGTTTTCAAGGTATAACCCAGGAAGGTAAGAAAGTAAATAACCAAGCAGTACACAATATGACCAAACCCACAACGAGGGAGAATAAATAGAATAGAGACCCTAAAATAAGCCAAGATCAACCAATAGAGGTTGTGTATTTCTGAAATAAAGAAGAAGTTGGAGAAGATCCCAAGAAACCTGATGGCATCAAGAAGAAGATGGAGAGATACCAGTCCCAGAAGGCAGGAGAAAAGAAGACTGATGAAAGAAGAAGAAGGCAGCATCCTGAAGAAGATGTCATGCTCTTATAAAAGACACCCAAATCCCTATATCCCCAAAATAAATATCTAAAAACAAAAGTATAACGAAATAAAAACCACATGTATACAAATTTAAGAGAGAGAAGTGTATAAAGTAAAAGTTGCCTGTGAACTAAGATGAAACAATAATATAGTACCCATGGAACAAATCTCCATTGAAAAACGCTAACCAATTTATTATGTTAATAAGACTATACGACCATTTAGCATTAACATAATATATAAGTGCAAAGTGAACCAGTGATAGTTTTGGGTATTATAAAAAATGAACCTTGTGTTTCATTCTTGGCAATCACAAACATTGGATGCAATGAAATATGCAATTTTTCAATGACTTGAAGTGTGTACTGTGACAATATGTTGTTCATAACACATGAATCTGTTTAAAATAACATTTTGTTTTACATGAAAAAAGAAAAACAGATTTCATGATACTTTTTGAACAATTCATACTATTTATTTATTAATGACAGGGTACAATTCCCCAAAGACAATGTATAACAGACGGTATAAAAACTGTAGAATCCTACTTATAATAATAGTTAGAAATAAGAATATAAATATAAGGTTTTTATGTATATAGTACAAGAATGTTTAAAAATGTTTTAGACATAAGGCCATTTGTTTGGGTCTGATACAACTAACATCAGAACTATAAAAATAGTTACTACTTGTAAATAGTCGAGAGTAATTAAGATGTTAGTTAGTAAAAAACCTTTTTTGTAAACCATATTTCCATGTTAGAAATAAGGATTTTGTTATAAAATGTCTGACTTGAAGACAACCATTTATTTAAAAAAAATATTCTTTATTTGTTTTAACTATTATTTGTATTGTAACCAATACTAATTGTTATTGTGTAATTTAAAAACATGTTTAATTTATAATACTATATGTAAAAGTCAGAGAGGGTATCACACATCATATATTGTTTGTAAAATATTTTGTAAGAAAAATTGTTAAAAAATCATAGGCCAAAAGAATGGAAACCAAACTTCATCAAAACAGAGAAATTAATCATTTAAATGCGAATAAACAAAAGGGGTTTAGACAAAATAAACTTGAGATCATGCCATATAATTGCACATACCATTTAGAGAGCTTTTAATAAATATATTCAGAATTATAAATAAAAATGAAAATGACTAAACTCAGAAATTTGGACATGGGAGTCATATATTCCAGAATAATGTTTCAGAATACAACTAATTCAATTAATTACCAGAAAATAAGGGAATATGAACCTTTTAATACAATATAGGATTATTAATATTAAATATAACTGATAAAATGGCTGAATTTATATAATGACAGGAAGTAAATTTTGATGTTTTGACTTTTCAGAGTATACCAAACTGAAAGTAAAATTACTATTTTTTGGACAGAAAACACTATAAAACGGCATTATTTAATCTGAAAATAAGCTGAATGAACTGAAAGATTAATTTAAATAACATCTAGTGAATAAAATTGATAAATAACCAAGTTTAGGTATTTATATAGTGAAATATTAAAGTGTGCACAGGATATGAAAATATATTTGAACAATGTTAAGAATAATATTATATTGGCTAAGAGTTTAATTGAAACTGGAGGAAACAGTTAGTTGATTATTGGTATTCGAACGGTTAACATAAACGAGAGTTTTGTGACGATCTAACCTATCTTACTAACGGTAAAGTTAAGTGGCGAATAGTACATTACTGTGAAATCGAGAGTGTCTTATAAAATCCTTCCAGAACATATACATTGTGACAAAAACAATCAAGAAACACTAATTAACACTAAACAATACATTTCTACTCCGAAAAACACCACAAAACACCAGAAAACTGTATAACACATTAACCAAGTGATAGTGTCGGAATTGGGAAAAGTGTTTTGACTTATAATTACACGGATATACTAAATACAACCCAGAAACATTACACCAGTCACTACACAACATTTAACAAGAGATTTGCAGACACCAGAACAGGAATATTGCCAGAAAATACATTATTTGGAACGCAACAGGAACGAGCGACATTTTGATCAACTTGACGGCAGCCATCTTTCTTTGACAATTCCAATGCCTCTCCTAGTTCAACACAGCTGTTTGGTGAAAACAATTATTTTATTTTCAAATTATTATTCAATGTTTGTGTTTAGTAATAATTATTCATTTGATGTAACGTTATACTTTTAAATATTAGCCCGATTTCTCTGACTTTGATAATAACTGGCTGTTTAAAGAACCCTGTATAATTTTTATATAATATACTTTGTAACTTTTTCGATATCCTGAGAGTCGATAATAATCGATAAGAGTCAAATTGCTATTAATTAATAAAACATTAATATTCTTCAACACTAAATAGTTCTTCATTTCATAAATATTACTAGTTATCACTAATATAATTATAATTAATAATCTATCAGGACTTTACCACCTATAAGTGAAGATAACCTAAAAAATAAAAAGGTAAACGAGTATCGATTGGTTTGAAGACAGTCTTATGAGTGGTGATAGTTTATTTAAAATATACCAAAACTTTAATAAAAATTTTCAGAAGAGCATTACACTTTTTAAAACTTCACAGCCCTATATTAATTAATTGATCATAATTAATTAATTAATAAAATTAAAAATTTTTTTTTTAATTATTTTTTTTATAAACATAATTTTTTTTTTTTTGAATTTCCTTCAAAACAATCATTTTTGTTTTGAAACTTTCGGTGAAGCTGAACATATATATTTCATCATCAACTTTACGCTACTCGACCGGTCTTGCTACCATTGGGACTCGACCAGCTGGGAAACTTAAGGAAGTGTTTCAGGCCAGTAAGACGTCGAGAGCCACACCAATTACACACCAATTAAACATATTACATTACAATTTACTTATTTTATTACAAATTGGCTAGCCCAAACAGTGGGGCTTGATTACACCGGAGTCTAACATACTCGACAATAGCTTATCATCAACACACACAATATTATATTATTTTTATTACAAATTGGCGCACAACTTTAGGGGCTTTAATTAGCGATTGGAAGGCCAATAAATTCTGCCTAATCACTAGTTGGAGCTAGGCAGCAGCTATAAAGTCAGAGAAAGATAATAAAAAGGGTACAACAACAAGCAAAATGGAAGAACCTACACCAGAAGAAATGGTTGAGATAAGGAAAATTTTCAGGATGATGATGGAACAAATGGAAGGAATGAACAAGAAAATGGAATCCACAAGTAAGGAATTGAAAGAAGAATTAGGTAAGAAACTGGATGATTGGGGTGAAGAAATAAGAGAGGACAGATTGAAAAGAGAAGAGTTAAGAAAGGAGAAGACCGAAGAAATAAAATATGATAGCAAACCAGAACCAGAAGAAGTACCAAATGATAAAACGCAGGAACTAGTAATGGTAGTACCCGAAATTGAAACTAACCGAAACCAGGAAGATATTAAACCAAGGAAAAGGAGAATGTATCCAAGAAATATAATAAAAACGAAGGAAGAATTGGAGATGATGAAACATGGGTTATTTGATGGCAATAATATCCCAATTACCTATGACAAAAACATCATGAATGCTATGAATTATAGAAGGAGAATCGAAGTAATTTCAGAAATAATTTACCACAAGACAGTAGTCTACCACTGGGAAAGGACCAGAGGTAAACAGAATACGACATGTGGAACAGACCAATTTCAGCGCAAGACTGGACAATGTTTTTCAGAAAGATGGAAATGTGATATCGTACCAGACTGTAATGACGGCACAGGTGAATCACCAGAATGTATTCCATTAGCGTGCCATCTAGGACAGTTCCAGGGTACGGTTAGACTAAAATATATTCCTTCAGGGTGGATATGTGATGGTAAACCAGCTTATGGTGTTTCAGATAAACAAATAATAAGTGATAACCCAGATGAAGATCCTCACATATATTTGTCAGGTAACACAAAATATGGACCAGAGAAGTATTGGTGTATACAATATGATGATAGAGGGAACCAGCCCAGTAATTACGACGGCCCTAACAACCCGCCGCGTAATAACCAGTTTATCGGTAATTTTAACGGCGTTAGGAATAACAACCCCTATCCATACAATAGAAACAATTTATACCAACATAATAATGTCCCATACAGTCAGAGAAATCCATATCCCAACAATAATGGTAACAGACCTTACCAACCTAACCGAAATTACTATAATAATAACTTTAGTAATAGCAATAATAACAGTAATAATAACCGAGTGTCGCGCCCTAGGGTAAATTTTATAAGAGCAACCGAGATGATGGACCCTGGTTGACACAGATACCACACACCATCAAGAAAAGGGACGGAGATCATGATAACCGACTACGGCGAAAAACAATGGTGAAGGAGACGAAATAAATATCATTGAAAGGAAATGATACGAATAATAAACATAGAAACAAACTGGGTTTTATGAATGAAGACTATTTAAGAAAATGAACATGACAAATAAGAATATGAGCAATGGAACGACATAAAGAAAATCGTCCATCTTCCTGGGTATATAGAAAAGAAAAGAAAACTTATAAGAAAGAAAAAGAGAAGATCAACTTATTAAAATATAAATAATATGGTCCAGTGTAGAGTACAATATATGCCCATATGTTGTGGTAAATGATAAGCGTAACAATACATATGAGTTGAGGGAAATCGTTTCAGGAAAAATCAAAGGAGTGTACAATCAAGCCTCTATGAAGAAATATTATGAAGAATGAGTTGTGAGTTTTAGAATTTTGAATTTATTTTTAAAAAATTCAAAAATAATGTAAGTACATCTTACAACCTAATATTTTGAGAACATTCTGGAGAATAAAAGAAAAAGAATTTTTAATAATTTAAAAAATTTTAAAATAATGTAAGTACATCTTACAACCTAATATTTTGAGAAGAACATTCTGGAGAATTGTAAGAAGAAGAATTTTTTAATTTAATATTGAAAAAATTCTAAAATATGTAAGAACAACTTACAACCTAATAATTTGAACAAACTTTATGGAAGAAAGAAAAAGAAAGACTTTTGAATTGAAATATAATTATAAAAATTTAAAATTGAGTAAGTACTTCTTACTACAACCTGATAATTTAGAACAAAACTTTTTGGAAGAAAGAGAAAGAGAGAGAATTTTGAACTTATTATTTATAAAAATTTAAAATTGAGTAAGTACCTCTTACTACAACCTGATAATTTAGAACAAAACTTTATGGAAGAAAGAGAAAGAGAGAGAATTTTGAACTTAATTATACAAAAAATTTAAAAATAAAGTAAGACCACTTACTATAACTAAGTTTATGAGAAAAACTTTATGGTAAATAATTAAGAAGAATTTGAATTTGGAGAAATACCAAAACATTCAGAAATAATAGTAAAATCACATTACTATAAACAATTCTGAATGAAACAATTCTGGGAATAAATGAATTAAACAGAATTTGAATGTTGATAGAACGTCAGAACTTTGAAACAAGATAAGATCAACATATTACAAGGATTTATAAGAAATATTTTTCAATTAAATAAAAAGAATAGTTTGAATTTTACATTAAAACTAACCAAGTTCCAAAAAATAATTATGTGTCAATTATGATTGAATTGAGAAGAAAATAAAGTGATTAATTCAGAAAAGAGAATTAACGTTAATCCAGAATAAATGCTAGACATTCACAATAGCATTTGAAGGAGTAGAGAAGAATAACAAAAAAGAGTGTAATATGCAAGAAAAGAAAAAATTTGGAAGCAAAGAGACTAATTACCTATGAAACGATAATGAAAACAGTTAATTAAGAGCGAAGAAGAACAACTCATACCAAACAGATGGAGAAGATGATTTCGAACAAATGATAATAATAAGACCTATATGAAATGCAAAGAGAAGAAATACCACATGAAATATAATATAAATGAATTAATGTTAATGAATGCGAAGGCGGATTAATAACTTTCTAAGAGAAAGGAAAGAACCAAAATGTTTAAATAAAATGATCAATATAACAACCTGTATATCTAATGTAAAGATACAATGTTAAAAAATTAAATAGAATACATTAAGACCATTCAAATAATGAATAAGAAAGACTATATATAAAGACCATGCTAATACTATGAGTAAACAGAAGAAAGTATAAAGAGAATTCAGATGGAGAAGAAAGTGAGTTACACTGTAAACAGTAACCAGAATTATTAAAAGAAAGGTTTTCAACCATAATTAAAATAAATATATCAGACAAGTTAAGAGTTTTGAAAAAATATATATATAATGAGTATAATAATAATTATGAAGATTTATTAAGATAGGAAATGTGAGATAATCTGAGAGACTACGAAGTGGAGAATCCAAAGATATTTTTATTAGTCGAAAATGAGACTACTTTTTATTTATTTATTCGATGACTGACTGAAGATAATTCCAGCAGCATTATGTTTTTTTGAGCAGGGATGGATATGCCTCTGTACTCAATTTATAGAAGTGGTGTATGGCCAGCAGAGAAGTAGCGTACAGTGCCCCTCTGATCTGCCCCAGCCCACGTGATAGGGAATGTTAGGGAATTAATATCCCAAGGATACAACACAAAGTTGATATAGAAAGAAAATGTATTACAATTATAATATATCTCAGAAGACACTAACTATCCGAAAAGGATCAGTAGTAAAACAAGTAACCATATATATAAAATTAATAAAACTCTAATATAAAAAAAAAAGTCGATATAAAAATGGAGAAGAAAATGAATTATAGGAAATGATGAAATTATCATAAGAAATTATTTCATCCATAAACATGTCTGAAATAATTACTTCTGGAGGAGAGCAATCTGTAGCGTGACAGATGTATGCATAATATTGAATGGCAATTGATCATTAGAATAATGAAGCTATAATATTTAAATTTGGAAGAAAGCATTAAGTTTAATATAAATAGATTAATTCATAGCAACTGTGGAAAGGAATCATTATTATAAAGAAAATACAAGTTCAAATAGAAGGAGTTACTAGCGATGAGTCATCCAAAACCAGTCTCATAACCAAAGGTTTTCAAGGTATAACCCAGGAAGGTAAGAAAGTAAATAACCAAGCAGTACACAATATGACCAAACCCACAACGAGGGAGAATAAATAGAATAGAAACCCTAAAATAAGCCAAGATCAACCAATACAGGTTGTGTATTTCTGAAATAAAGAAGAAGTTGGAGAAGATCCCAAGAAACCTGATGGCATCAAGAAGAAGATGGAGAGATACCAGTCCCAGAAGGCAGGAGAAAAGAAGACTGATGAAAGAAGAAGAAGGCAGCATCCTGAAGAAGATGTCATGCTCTTATAAAAGACACCCAAATCCCTATATCCCCAAAATAAATATCTAAAAACAAAAGTATAACGAAATAAAAACCACATGTATACAAATTTAAGAGAGAGAAGTGTATAAAGTAAAAGTTGCCTGTGAACTAAGATGAAACAATAATATAGTACCCATGGAACAAATCTCCATTGAAAAACGCTAACCAATTTATTATGTTAATAAGACTATACGACCATTTAGCATTAACATAATATATAAGTGCAAAGTGAACCAGTGATAGTTTTGGGTATTATAAAAAATGAACCTTGTGTTTCATTCTTGGCAATCACAAACATTGGATGCAATGAAATATGCAATTTTTCAATGACTTGAAGTGTGTACTGTGACAATATGTTGTTCATAAGACATGAATCTGTTTAAAATAACATTTTGTTTTACATGAAAAAAGAAAAACAGATTTCATGATACTTTTTGAACAATTCATACTATTTATTTATTAATGACAGGGTACAATTCCCCAAAGACAATGTATAACAGACGGTATAAAAACTGTAGAATCCTACTTATAATAATAGTTAGAAATAAGAATATAAATATAAGGTTTTTATGTATATAGTACAAGAATGTTTAAAAATGTTTTAGACATAAGGCCATTTGTTTGGGTCTGATACAACTAACATCAGAACTATAAAAATAGTTACTACTTGTAAATAGTCGAGAGTAATTAAGATGTTAGTTAGTAAAAAACCTTTTTTGTAAACCATATTTCCATGTTAGAAATAAGGATTTTGTTATAAAATGTCTGACTTGAAGACAACCATTTATTTAAAAAAAATATTCTTTATTTGTTTTAACTATTATTTGTATTGTAACCAATACTAATTGTTATTGTGTAATTTAAAAACATGTTTAATTTATAATACTATATGTAAAAGTCAGAGAGGGTATCACACATCATATATTGTTTGTAAAATATTTTGTAAGAAAAATTGTTAAAAAATCATAGGCCAAAAGAATGGAAACCAAACTTCATCAAAACAGAGAAATTAATCATTTAAATGCGAATAAACAAAAGGGGTTTAGACAAAATAAACTTGAGATCATGCCATATAATTGCACATACCATTTAGAGAGCTTTTAATAAATATATTCAGAATTATAAATAAAAATGAAAATGACTAAACTCAGAAATTTGGACATGGGAGTCATATATTCCAGAATAATGTTTCAGAATACAACTAATTCAATTAATTACCAGAAAATAAGGGAATATGAACCTTTTAATACAATATAGGATTATTAATATTAAATATAACTGATAAAATGGCTGAATTTATATAATGACAGGAAGTAAATTTTGATGTTTTGACTTTTCAGAGTATACCAAACTGAAAGTAAAATTACTATTTTTTGGACAGAAAACACTATAAAACGGCATTATTTAATCTGAAAATAAGCTGAATGAACTGAAAGATTAATTTAAATAACATCTAGTGAATAAAATTGATAAATAACCAAGTTTAGGTATTTATATAGTGAAATATTAAAGTGTGCACAGGATATGAAAATATATTTGAACAATGTTAAGAATAATATTATATTGGCTAAGAGTTTAATTGAAACTGGAGGAAACAGTTAGTTGATTATTGGTATTCGAACGGTTAACATAAACGAGATTTTTGTGACGATCTAACCTATCTTACTAACGGTAAAGTTAAGTGGCGAATAGTACGTTACTGTGAAATCGAGAGTGTCTTATAAAATCCTTCCAGAACATATACATTGTGACAAAAACAATCAAGAAACACTAATTAACACTAAACAATACATTTCTACTCCGAAAAACACCACAAAACACCAGAAAACTGTATAACACATTAACCAAGTGATAGTGTCGGAATTGGGAAAAGTGTTTTGACTTATAATTACACGGATATACTAAATACAACCCAGAAACATTACACCAGTCACTACACAACATTTAACAAGAGATTTGCAGACACCAGAACAGGAATATTGCCAGAAAATACATTATTTGGAACGCAACAGGAACGAGCGACATTTTGATCAACTTGACGGCAGCCATCTTTCTTTGACAATTCCAATGCCTCTCCTAGTTCAACACAGCTGTTTGGTGAAAACAATTATTTTATTTTCAAATTATTATTCAATGTTTGTGTTTAGTAATAATTATTCATTTGATGTAACGTTATACTTTTAAATATTAGCCCGATTTCTCTGACTTTGATAATAACTGGCTGTTTAAAGAACCCTGTATAATTTTTATATAATATACTTTGTAACTTTTTCGATATCCTGAGAGTCGATAATAATCGATAAGAGTCAAATTGCTATTAATTAATAAAACATTAATATTCTTCAACACTAATAGTTCTTCATTTCATAAATATTACTAGTTATCACTAATATAATTATAATTAATAATCTATCAGGACTTTACCACCTATAAGTGAAGATAACCTAAAAAATAAAAAGGTAAACGAGTATCGATTGGTTTGAAGACAGTCTTATGAGTGGTGATAGTTTATTTAAAATATACCAAAACTTTAATAAAAATTTTCAGAAGAGCATTACACTTTTTAAAACTTCACAGCCCTATATTAATTAATTGATCATAATTAATTAATTAATAAAATTAAAAATTTTTTTAATTATTTTTTTTATAAACATAAGTTTAATTTTTTTTTTTTTTAATTTCCTTCAAAACAATAATTTTTGTTTTGAAACTTTCGGTGAAGCTGAACATATATATTTCTTCATCAACTTTACGCTACTCGACCGGTCTTGCTACCATTGGGACTCGACCAGCTGGGAAACTTAAGGAAGTGTTTCAGGCCAGTAAGACGTCGAGAGCCACACCAATTACACACCAATTAAACATATTACATTACAATTTACTTATTTTATTACAAATTGGCTAGCCCAAACAGTGGGGCTTGATTACATCGGAGTCTAACATACTCCACAATAGCTTATCATCAACACACACAATATTATATTATTTTTATTACAAATTGGCGCACAACTTTAGGGGCTTTAATTAGCGATTGGAAGGCCAATAAATTCTGCCTAATCACTAGTTGGAGCTAGGCAGCAGCTATAAAGTCAGAGAAAGATAATAAAAAGGGTACAACAACAAGCAAAATGGAAGAACCTACACCAGAAGAAATGGTTGAGATAAGGAAAATGTTCAGGATGATGATGGAACAAATGGAAGGAATGAACAAGGAAATGGAATCTACAAGTAAGGAATTGAAAGAAGAATTAGGTAAGAAACTGGATGATTGGGGTGAAGAAATAAGAGAGGACAGATTGAAAAGAGAAGAGTTAAGAAAGGAGAAGACCGAAGAAATAAAATATGATAGCAAACCAGAACCAGAAGAAGTACCAAATGATAAAACGCAGGAACTAGTAATGGTAGTACCCGAAATTGAAACTAACCGAAACCAGGAAGATATTAAACCAAGGAAAAGGAGAATGTATCCAAGAAACGTAATAAAAACGAAGGAAGAATTGGAGATGATGAAACATGGGTTATTTGATGGCAATAATATCCCAATTACCTATGACAAAAACATCATGAATGCTATGAATTATAGAAGGAAAATCGAAATAATTTCAGAAATAATTTACCACAAGACAGTAGTCTACCACTGGGAAAGGACCAGAGGTAAACAGAATACGACATGTGGAACAGACCAATTTCAGCGCAAGACTGGACAATGTTTTTCAGAAAGATGGAAATATGATATCGTACCAGACTGTAATGACGGCACAGGTGAATCACCAGAATGTATTCCATTAGCGTGCCATCTAGGACAGTTCCAGGGTACGGTTAGACTAAAATATATTCCTTCAGGGTGGATATGTGATGGTAAACCAGCTTATGGTGTTTCAGATAAACAAATAATAAGTGATAACCCAGATGAAGATCCTCACATATATTTGTCAGGTAACACAAAATATGGACCAGAGAAGTATTGGTGTATACAATATGATGATAGAGGGAACCAGCCCAGTAATTACGACGGCCCTAACAACCCGCCGCGTAATAACCAGTTTATCGGTAATTTTAACGGCGTTAGGAATAACAACCCCTATCCATACAATAGAAACAATTTATACCAACATAATAATGTCCCATACAGTCAGAGAAATCCATATCCCAACAATAATGGTAACAGACCTTACCAACCTAACCGAAATTACTATAATAATAACTTTAGTAATAGCAATAATAACAGTAATAATAACCGAGTGTCGCGCCCTAGGGTAAATTTTATAAGAGCAACCGAGATGATGGACCCTGGTTGACACAGATACCACACACCATCAAGAAAAGGGACGGAGATCATGATAACCGACTACGGCGAAAAACAATGGTGAAGGAGACGAAATAAATATCATTGAAAGGAAATGATACGAATAATAAACATAGAAACAAACTGGGTTTTATGAATGAAGACTATTTAAGAAAATGAACATGACAAATAAGAATATGAGCAATGGAACGACATAAAGAAAATCGTCCATCTTCCTGGGTATATAGAAAAGAAAAGAAAACTTATAAGAAAGAAAAAGAGAAGATCAACTTATTAAAATATAAATAATATGGTCCAGTGTAGAGTACAATATATGCCCATATGTTGTGGTAAATGATAAGCGTAACAATACATATGAGTTGAGGGAAATCGTTTCAGGAAAAATCAAAGGAGTGTACAATCAAGCCTCTATGAAGAAATATTATGAAGAATGAGTTGTGAGTTTTAGAATTTTGAATTTATTTTTAAAAAATTCAAAAATAATGTAAGTACATCTTACAACCTAATATTTTGAGAACATTCTGGAGAATAAAAGAAAAAGAATTTTTAATAATTTAAAAAATTTTAAAATAATGTAAGTACATCTTACAACCTAATATTTTGAGAAGAACATTCTGGAGAATTGTAAGAAGAAGAATTTTTTAATTTAATATTGAAAAAATTCTAAAATATGTAAGAACAACTTACAACCTAATAATTTGAACAAACTTTATGGAAGAAAGAAAAAGAAAGACTTTTGAATTGAAATATAATTATAAAAATTTAAAATTGAGTAAGTACTTCTTACTACAACCTGATAATTTAGAACAAAACTTTTTGGAAGAAAGAGAAAGAGAGAGAATTTTGAACTTATTATTTATAAAAATTTAAAATTGAGTAAGTACCTCTTACTACAACCTGATAATTTAGAACAAAACTTTATGGAAGAAAGAGAAAGAGAGAGAATTTTGAACTTAATTATACAAAAAATTTAAAAATAAAGTAAGACCACTTACTATAACTAAGTTTATGAGAAAAACTTTATGGTAAATAATTAAGAAGAATTTGAATTTGGAGAAATACCAAAACATTCAGAAATAATAGTAAAATCACATTACTATAAACAATTCTGAATGAAACAATTCTGGGAATAAATGAATTAAACAGAATTTGAATGTTGATAGAACGTCAGAACTTTGAAACAAGATAAGATCAACATATTACAAGGATTTATAAGAAATATTTTTCAATTAAATAAAAAGAATAGTTTGAATTTTACATTAAAACTAACCAAGTTCCAAAAAATAATTATGTGTCAATTATGATTGAATTGAGAAGAAAATAAAGTGATTAATTCAGAAAAGAGAATTAACGTTAATCCAGAATAAATGCTAGACATTCACAATAGCATTTGAAGGAGTAGAGAAGAATAACAAAAAAGAGTGTAATATGCAAGAAAAGAAAAAATTTGGAAGCAAAGAGACTAATTACCTATGAAACGATAATGAAAACAGTTAATTAAGAGCGAAGAAGAACAACTCATACCAAACAGATGGAGAAGATGATTTCGAACAAATGATAATAATAAGACCTATATGAAATGCAAAGAGAAGAAATACCACATGAAATATAATATAAATGAATTAATGTTAATGAATGCGAAGGCGGATTAATAACTTTCTAAGAGAAAGGAAAGAACCAAAATGTTTAAATAAAATGATCAATATAACAACCTGTATATCTAATGTAAAGATACAATGTTAAAAAATTAAATAGAATACATTAAGACCATTCAAATAATGAATAAGAAAGACTATATATAAAGACCATGCTAATACTATGAGTAAACAGAAGAAAGTATAAAGAGAATTCAGATGGAGAAGAAAGTGAGTTACACTGTAAACAGTAACCAGAATTATTAAAAGAAAGGTTTTCAACCATAATTAAAATAAATATATCAGACAAGTTAAGAGTTTTGAAAAAATATATATATAATGAGTATAATAATAATTATGAAGATTTATTAAGATAGGAAATGTGAGATAATCTGAGAGACTACGAAGTGGAGAATCCAAAGATATTTTTATTAGTCGAAAATGAGACTACTTTTTATTTATTTATTCGATGACTGACTGAAGATAATTCCAGCAGCATTATGTTTTTTTGAGCAGGGATGGATATGCCTCTGTACTCAATTTATAGAAGTGGTGTATGGCCAGCAGAGAAGTAGCGTACAGTGCCCCTCTGATCTGCCCCAGCCCACGTGATAGGGAATGTTAGGGAATTAATATCCCAAGGATACAACACAAAGTTGATATAGAAAGAAAATGTATTACAATTATAATATATCTCAGAAGACACTAACTATCCGAAAAGGATCAGTAGTAAAACAAGTAACCATATATATAAAATTAATAAAACTCTAATATAAAAAAAAAAGTCGATATAAAAATGGAGAAGAAAATGAATTATAGGAAATGATGAAATTATCATAAGAAATTATTTCATCCATAAACATGTCTGAAATAATTACTTCTGGAGGAGAGCAATCTGTAGCGTGACAGATGTATGCATAATATTGAATGGCAATTGATCATTAGAATAATGAAGTTATAATATTTAAATTTGGAAGAAAGCATTAAGTTTAATATAAATAGATTAATTCATAGCAACTGTGGAAAGGAATCATTATTATAAAGAAAATACAAGTTCAAATAGAAGGAGTTACTAGCGATGAGTCATCCAAAACCAGTCTCATAACCAAAGGTTTTCAAGGTATAACCCAGGAAGGTAAGAAAGTAAATAACCAAGCAGTACACAATATGACCAAACCCACAACGAGGGAGAATAAATAGAATAGAAATCCTAAAATAAGCCAAGATCAACCAATACAGGTTGTGTATTTCTGAAATAAAGAAGAAGTTGGAGAAGATCCCAAGAAACCTGATGGCATCAAGAAGAAGATGGAGAGATACCAGTCCCAGAAGGCAGGAGAAAAGAAGACTGATGAAAGAAGAAGAAGGCAGCATCCTGAAGAAGATGTCATGCTCTTATAAAAGACACCCAAATCCCTATATCCCCAAAATAAATATCTAAAAACAAAAGTATAACGAAATAAAAACCACATGTATACAAATTTAAGAGAGAGAAGTGTATAAAGTAAAAGTTGCCTGTGAACTAAGATGAAACAATAATATAGTACCCATGGAACAAATCTCCATTGAAAAACGCTAACCAATTTATTATGTTAATAAGACTATACGACCATTTAGCATTAACATAATATATAAGTGCAAAGTGAACCAGTGATAGTTTTGGGTATTATAAAAAATGAACCTTGTGTTTCATTCTTGGCAATCACAAACATTGGATGCAATGAAATATGCAATTTTTCAATGACTTGAAGTGTGTACTGTGACAATATGTTGTTCATAAGACATGAATCTGTTTAAAATAACATTTTGTTTTACATGAAAAAAGAAAAACAGATTTCATGATACTTTTTGAACAATTCATACTATTTATTTATTAATGACAGGGTACAATTCCCCAAAGACAATGTATAACAGACGGTATAAAAACTGTAGAATCCTACTTGTAATAATAGTTAGAAATAAGAATATAAATATAAGGTTTTTATGTATATAGTACAAGAATGTTTAAAAATGTTTTAGATATAAGGCCATTTGTTTGGGTCTGATACAACTAACATCAGAACTATAAAAATAGTTACTACTTGTAAATAGTCGAGAGTAATTAAGATGTTAGTTAGTAAAAAACCTTTTTTGTAAACCATATTTCCATGTTAGAAATAAGGATTTTGTTATAAAATGTCTGACTTGAAGACAACCATTTATTTAAAAAAAATATTCTTTATTTGTTTTAACTATTATTTGTATTGTAACCAATACTAATTGTTATTGTGTAATTTGAAAACATGTTTAATTTATAATACTATATGTAAAAGTCAGAGAGGGTATCACACATCATATATTGTTTGTAAAATATTTTGTAAGAAAAATTGTTAAAAAATCATAGGCCAAAAGAATGGAAACCAAACTTCATCAAAACAGAGAAATTAATCATTTAAATGCGAATAAACAAAAGGGGTTTAGACAAAATAAACTTGAGATCATGCCATATAATTGCACATACCATTTAGAGAGCTTTTAATAAATATATTCAGAATTATAAATAAAAATGAAAATGACTAAACTCAGAAATTTGGACATGGGAGTCATATATTCCAGAATAATGTTTCAGAATACAACTAATTCAATTAATTACCAGAAAATAAGGGAATATGAACCTTTTAATACAATATAGGATTATTAATATTAAATATAACTGATAAAATGGCTGAATTTATATAATGACAGGAAGTAAATTTTGATGTTTTGACTTTTCAGAGTATACCAAACTGAAAGTAAAATTACTATTGTTTGGACAGAAAACACTATAAAACGGCATTATTTAATCTGAAAATAAGCTGAATGAACTGAAAGATTAATTTAAATAACATCTAGTGAATAAAATTGATAAATAACCAAGTTTAGGTATTTATATAGTGAAATATTAAAGTGTGCACAGGATATGAAAATATATTTGAACAATGTTAAGAATAATATTATATTGGCTAAGAGTTTAATTGAAACTGGAGGAAACAGTTAGTTGATTATTGGTATTCGAACGGTTAACATAAACGAGAGTTTTGTGACGATCTAACCTATCTTACTAACGGTAAAGTTAAGTGGCGAATAGTACGTTACTGTGAAATCGAGAGTGTCTTATAAAATCCTTCCAGAACATATACATTGTGACAAAAACAATCAAGAAACACTAATTAACACTAAACAATACATTTCTACTCCGAAAAACACCACAAAACACCAGAAAACTGTATAACACATTAACCAAGTGATAGTGTCGGAATTGGGAAAAGTGTTTTGACTTATAATTACACGGATATACTAAATACAACCCAGAAACATTACACCAGTCACTACACAACATTTAACAAGAGATTTGCAGACACCAGAACAGGAATATTGCCAGAAAATACATTATTTGGAACGCAACAGGAACGAGCGACATTTTGATCAACTTGACGGCAGCCATCTTTCTTTGACAATTCCAATGCCTCTCCTAGTTCAACACAGCTGTTTGGTGAAAACAATTATTTTATTTTCAAATTATTATTCAATGTTTGTGTTTAGTAATAATTATTCATTTGATGTAACGTTATACTTTTAAATATTAGCCCGATTTCTCTGACTTTGATAATAACTGGCTGTTTAAAGAACCCTGTATAATTTTTATATAATATACTTTGTAACTTTTTCGATATCCTGAGAGTCGATAATAATCGATAAGAGTCAAATTGCTATTAATTAATAAAACATTAATATTCTTCAACACTAAATAGTTCTTCATTTCATAAATATTACTAGTTATCACTAATATAATTATAATTAATAATCTATCAGGACTTTACCACCTATAAGTGAAGATAACCTAAAAAATAAAAAGGTAAACAAGTATCGATTGGTTTGAAGACAGTCTTATGAGTGGTGATAGTTTATTTAAAATATACCAAAACTTTAATAAAAATTTTCAGAAGAGCATTACACTTTTTAAAACTTCACAGCCCTATATTAATTAATTGATCATAATTAATTAATTAATAAAATTAAAAAAAAATTTTAATTATTTTTTTATAAACATAATTTTTTTTTTTTTGAATTTCCTTCAAAACAATAATTTTTGTTTTGAAACTTTCGGTGAAGCTGAACATATATATTTCTTCATCAACTTTACGCTACTCGACCGGTCTTGCTACCATTGTGACTCGACCAGCTGGGAAACTTAAGGAAGTGTTTCAGGCCAGTAAGACGTCGAGAGCCACACCAATTCCACACCAATTAAACATATTACATTACAATTTACTTATTTTATTACAAATTGGCTAGCCCAAACAGTGGGGCTTGATTACATCGGAGTCTAACATACTCCACAACAGCTTATCATCAACACACACAATATTATATTATTTTTATTACAAATTGGCGCACAACTTTAGGGGCTTTAATTAGCGATTGGAAGGCCAATAAATTCTGCCTAATCACTAGTTGGAGCTAGGCAGCAGCTATAAAGTCAGAGAAAGATAATAAAAAGGGTACAACAACAAGCAAAATGGAAGAACCTACACCAGAAGAAATGGTTGAGATAAGGAAAATGTTCAGGATGATGATGGAACAAATGGAAGGAATGAACAAGAAAATGGAATCCACAAGTAAGGAATTGAAAGAAGAATTAGGTAAGAAACTGGATGATTGGGGTGAAGAAATAAGAGAGGACAGATTGAAAAGAGAAGAGTTAAGAAAGGAGAAGACCGAAGAAATAAAATATGATAGCAAACCAGAACCAGAAGAAGTACCAAATGATAAAACGCAGGAACTAGTAATGGTAGTACCCGAAATTGAAACTAACCGAAACCAGGAAGATATTAAACCAAGGAAAAGGAGAATGTATCCAAGAAATGTAATAAAAACGAAGGAAGAATTGGAGATGATGAAACATGGGTTATTTGATGGCAATAATATCCCAATTACCTATGACAAAAACATCATGAATGCTATGAATTATAGAAGGAGAATCGAAGTAATTTCAGAAATAATTTACCACAAGACAGTAGTCTACCACTGGGAAAGGACCAGAGGTAAACAGAATACGACATGTGGAACAGACCAATTTCAGTGCAAGACTGGACAATGTTTTTCAGAAAGATGGAAATGTGATATCGTACCAGACTGTAATGACGGCACAGGTGAATCACCAGAATGTATTCCATTAGCGTGCCATCTAGGACAGTTCCAGGGTACGGTTAGACTAAAATATATTCCTTCAGGGTGGATATGTGATGGTAAACCAGCTTATGGTGTTTCAGATAAACAAATAATAAGTGATAACCCAGATGAAGATCCTCACATATATTTGTCAGGTAACACAAAACATGGACCAGAGAAGTATTAGTGTATACAATATGATGATAGAGGGAACCAGCCCAGTAATTACGACGGCCCTAACAACCCGCCGCGTAATAACCAGTTTATCGGTAATTTTAACGGCGTTAGGAATAACAACCCCTATCCATACAATAGAAACAATTTATACCAACATAATAATGTCCCATACAGTCAGAGAAATCCATATCCCAACAATAATGGTAACAGACCTTACCAACCTAACCGAAATTACTATAATAATAACTTTAGTAATAGCAATAATAACAGTAATAATAACCGAGTGTCGCGCCCTAGGGTAAATTTTATAAGAGCAACCGAGATGATGGACCCTGGTTGACACAGATACCACACACCATCAAGAAAAGGGACGGAGATCATGATAACCGACTACGGCGAAAAACAATGGTGAAGGAGACGAAATAAATATCATTGAAAGGAAATGATACGAATAATAAACATAGAAACAAACTGGGTTTTATGAATGAAGACTATTTAAGAAAATGAACATGACAAATAAGAATATGAGCAATGGAACGACATAAAGAAAATCGTCCATCTTCCTGGGTATATAGAAAAGAAAAGAAAACTTATAAGAAAGAAAAAGAGAAGATCAACTTATTAAAATATAAATAATATGGTCCAGTGTAGAGTACAATATATGCCCATATGTTGTGGTAAATGATAAGCGTAACAATACATATGAGTTGAGGGAAATCGTTTCAGGAAAAATCAAAGGAGTGTACAATCAAGCCTCTATGAAGAAATATTATGAAGAATGAGTTGTGAGTTTTAGAATTTTGAATTTATTTTTAAAAAATTCAAAAATAATGTAAGTACATCTTACAACCTAATATTTTGAGAACATTCTGGAGAATTAAAAGAAAAAGAATTTTTAATAATTTAAAAAATTTTAAAATAATGTAAGTACATCTTACAACCTAATATTTTGAGAAGAACATTCTGGAGAATTGTAAGAAGAAGAATTTTTAATTTAATATTGAAAAAATTCTAAAATATGTAAGAACAACTTACAACCTAATAATTTGAACAAACTTTATGGAAGAAAGAAAAAGAAAGACTTTTGAATTGAAATATAATTATAAAAATTTAAAATTGAGTAAGTACTTCTTACTACAACCTGATAATTTAGAACAAAACTTTTTGGAAGAAAGAGAAAGAGAGAGAATTTTGAACTTATTATTTATAAAAATTTAAAATTGAGTAAGTACCTCTTACTACAACCTGATAATTTAGAACAAAACTTTATGGAAGAAAGAGAAAGAGAGAGAATTTTGAACTTAATTATACAAAAAATTTAAAAATAAAGTAAGACCACTTACTATAACTAAGTTTATGAGAAAAACTTTATGGTAAATAATTAAGAAGAATTTGAATTTGGAGAAATACCAAAACATTCAGAAATAATAGTAAAATCACATTACTATAAACAATTCTGAATGAAACAATTCTGGGAATAAATGAATTAAACAGAATTTGAATGTTGATAGAACGTCAGAACTTTGAAACAAGATAAGATCAACATATTACAAGGATTTATAAGAAATATTTTTCAATTAAATAAAAAGAATAGTTTGAATTTTACATTAAAACTAACCAAGTTCCAAAAAATAATTATGTGTCAATTATGATTGAATTGAGAAGAAAATAAAGTGATTAATTCAGAAAAGAGAATTAACGTTAATCCAGAATAAATGCTAGACATTCACAATAGCATTTGAAGGAGTAGAGAAGAATAACAAAAAAGAGTGTAATATGCAAGAAAAGAAAAAATTTGGAAGCAAAGAGACTAATTACCTATGAAACGATAATGAAAACAGTTAATTAAGAGCGAAGAAGTACAACTCATACCAAACAGATGGAGAAGATGATTTCGAACAAATGATAATAATAAGACCTATATGAAATGCAAAGAGAAGAAATACCACATGAAATATAATATAAATGAATTAATGTTAATGAATGCGAAGGCGGATTAATAACTTTCTAAGAGAAAGGAAAGAACCAAAATGTTTAAATAAAATGATCAATATAACAACCTGTATATCTAATGTAAAGATACAATGTTAAAAAATTAAATAGAATACATTAAGACCATTCAAATAATGAATAAGAAAGACTATATATAAAGACCATGCTAATACTATGAGTAAACAGAAGAAAGTATAAAGAGAATTCAGATGGAGAAGAAAGTGAGTTACACTGTAAACAGTAACCAGAATTATTAAAAGAAAGGTTTTCAACCATAATTAAAATAAATATATCAGACAAGTTAAGAGTTTTGAAAAAATATATATATAATGAGTATAATAATAATTATGAAGATTTATTAAGATAGGAAATGTGAGATAATCTGAGAGACTACGAAGTGGAGAATCCAAAGATATTTTTATTAGTCGAAAATGAGACTACTTTTTATTTATTTATTCGATGACTGACTGAAGATAATTCCAGCAGCATTATGTTTTTTTGAGCAGGGATGGATATGCCTCTGTACTCAATTTATAGAAGTGGTGTATGGCCAGCAGAGAAGTAGCGTACAGTGCCCCTCTGATCTGCCCCAGCCCACGTGATAGGGAATGTTAGGGAATTAATATCCCAAGGATACAACACAAAGTTGATATAGAAAGAAAATGTATTACAATTATAATATATCTCAGAAGACACTAACTATCCGAAAAGGATCAGTAGTAAAACAAGTAACCATATATATAAAATTATAAAACTCTAATATAAAAAAAAAAGTCGATATAAAAATGGAGAAGAAAATGAATTATAGGAAATGATGAAATTATCATAAGAAATTATTTCATCCATAAACATGTCTGAAATAATTACTTCTGGAGGAGAGCAATCTGTAGCGTGACAGATGTATGCATAATATTGAATGGCAATTGATCATTAGAATAATGAAGTTATAATATTTAAATTTGGAAGAAAGCATTAAGTTTAATATAAATAGATTAATTCATAGCAACTGTGGAAAGGAATCATTATTATAAAGAAAATACAAGTTCAAATAGAAGGAGTTACTAGCGATGAGTCATCCAAAACCAGTCTCATAACCAAAGGTTTTCAAGGTATAACCCAGGAAGGTAAGAAAGTAAATAACCAAGCAGTACACAATATGACCAAACCCACAACGAGGGAGAATAAATAGAATAGAAACCCTAAAATAAGCCAAGATCAACCAATACAGGTTGTGTATTTCTGAAATAAAGAAGAAGTTGGAGAAGATCCCAAGAAACCTGATGGCATCAAGAAGAAGATGGAGAGATACCAGTCCCAGAAGGCAGGAGAAAAGAAGACTGATGAAAGAAGAAGAAGGCAGCATCCTGAAGAAGATGTCATGCTCTTATAAAAGACACCCAAATCCCTATATCCCCAAAATAAATATCTAAAAACAAAAGTATAACGAAATAAAAACCACATGTATACAAATTTAAGAGAGAGAAGTGTATAAAGTAAAAGTTGCCTGTGAACTAAGATGAAACAATAATATAGTACCCATGGAACAAATCTCCATTGAAAAACGCTAACCAATTTATTATGTTAATAAGACTATACGACCATTTAGCATTAACATAATATATAAGTGCAAAGTGAACCAGTGATAGTTTTGGGTATTATAAAAAATGAACCTTGTGTTTCATTCTTGGCAATCACAAACATTGGATGCAATGAAATATGCAATTTTTCAATGACTTGAAGTGTGTACTGTGACAATATGTTGTTCATAAGACATGAATCTGTTTAAAATAACATTTTGTTTTACATGAAAAAAGAAAAACAGATTTCATGATACTTTCTGAACAATTCATACTATTTATTTATTAATGACAGGGTACAATTCCCCAAAGACAATGTATAACAGACGGTATAAAAACTGTAGAATCCTACTTGTAATAATAGTTAGAAATAAGAATATAAATATAAGGTTTTTATGTATATAGTACAAGAATGTTTAAAAATGTTTTAGATATAAGGCCATTTGTTTGGGTCTGATACAACTAACATCAGAACTATAAAAATAGTTACTACTTGTAAATAGTCGAGAGTAATTAAGATGTTAGTTAGTAAAAAACCTTTTTTGTAAACCATATTTCCATGTTAGAAATAAGGATTTTGTTATAAAATGTCTGACTTGAAGACAACCATTTATTTAAAAAAAATATTCTTTATTTGTTTTAACTATTATTTGTATTGTAACCAATACTAATTGTTATTGTGTAATTTGAAAACATGTTTAATTTATAATACTATATGTAAAAGTCAGAGAGGGTATCACACATCATATATTGTTTGTAAAATATTTTGTAAGAAAAATTGTTAAAAAATCATAGGCCAAAAGAATGGAAACCAAACTTCATCAAAACAGAGAAATTAATCATTTAAATGCGAATAAACAAAAGGGGTTTAGACAAAATAAACTTGAGATCATGCCATATAATTGCACATACCATTTAGAGAGCTTTTAATAAATATATTCAGAATTATAAATAAAAATGAAAATGACTAAACTCAGAAATTTGGACATGGGAGTCATATATTCCAGAATAATGTTTCAGAATACAACTAATTCAATTAATTACCAGAAAATAAGGGAATATGAACCTTTTAATACAATATAGGATTATTAATATTAAATATAACTGATAAAATGGCTGAATTTATATAATGACAGGAAGTAAATTTTGATGTTTTGACTTTTCAGAGTATACCAAACTGAAAGTAAAATTACTATTGTTTGGACAGAAAACACTATAAAACGGCATTATTTAATCTGAAAATAAGCTGAATGATCTGAAAGATTAATTTAAATAACATCTAGTGAATAAAATTGATAAATAACCAAGTTTAGGTATTTATATAGTGAAATATTAAAGTGTGCACAGGATATGAAAATATATTTGAACAATGTTAAGAATAATATTATATTGGCTAAGAGTTTAATTGAAACTGGAGGAAACAGTTAGTTGATTATTGGTATTCGAACGGTTAACATAAACGAGAGTTTTGTGACGATCTAACCTATCTTACTAACGGTAAAGTTAAGTGGCGAATAGTACGTTACTGTGAAATCGAGAGTGTCTTATAAAATCCTTCCAGAACATATACATTGTGACAAAAACAATCAAGAAACACTAATTAACACTAAACAATACATTTCTACTCCGAAAAACACCACAAAACACCAGAAAACTGTATAACACATTAACCAAGTGATAGTGTCGGAATTGGGAAAAGTGTTTTGACTTATAATTACACGGATATACTAAATACAACCCAGAAACATTACACCAGTCACTACACAACATTTAACAAGAGATTTGCAGACACCAGAACAGGAATATTGCCAGAAAATACATTATTTGGAACGCAACAGGAACGAGCGACATTTTGATCAACTTGACGGCAGCCATCTTTCTTTGACAATTCCAATGCCTCTCCTAGTTCAACACAGCTGTTTGGTGAAAACAATTATTTTATTTTCAAATTATTATTCAATGTTTGTGTTTAGTAATAATTATTCATTTGATGTAACGTTATACTTTTAAATATTAGCCCGATTTCTCTGACTTTGATAATAACTGGCTGTTTAAAGAACCCTGTATAATTTTTATATAATATACTTTGTAACTTTTTCGATATCCTGAGAGTCGATAATAATCGATAAGAGTCAAATTGCTATTAATTAATAAAACATTAATATTCTTCAACACTAAATAGTTCTTCATTTCATAAATATTACTAGTTATCACTAATATAATTATAATTAATAATCTATCAGGACTTTACCACCTATAAGTGAAGATAACCTAAAAAATAAAAAGGTAAACAAGTATCGATTGGTTTGAAGACAGTCTTATGAGTGGTGATAGTTTATTTAAAATATACCAAAACTTTAATAAAAATTTTCAGAAGAGCATTACACTTTTTAAAACTTCACAGCCCTATATTAATTAATTGATCATAATTAATTAATTAATAAAATTAAAAATTTTTTTAATTATTTTTTTTATAAACATAAGTTTAATTTTTTTTTTTTTTAATTTCCTTCAAAACAATAATTTTTGTTTTGAAACTTTCGGTGAAGCTGAACATATATATTTCTTCATCAACTTTACGCTACTCGACCGGTCTTGCTACCATTGGGACTCGACCAGCTGGGAAACTTAAGGAAGTGTTTCAGGCCAGTAAGACGTCGAGAGCCACACCAATTACACACCAATTAAACATATTACATTACAATTTACTTATTTTATTACAAATTGGCTAGCCCAAACAGTGGGGCTTGATTACATCGGAGTCTAACATACTCGACAATAGCTTATCATCAACACACACAATATTATATTATTTTTATTACAAATTGGCGCACAACTTTAGGGGCTTTAATTAGCGATTGGAAGGCCAATAAATTCTGCCTAATCACTAGTTGGAGCTAGGCAGCAGCTATAAAGTCAGAGAAAGATAATAAAAAGGGTACAACAACAAGCAAAATGGAAGAACCTACACCAGAAGAAATGGTTGAGATAAGGAAAATGTTCAGGATGATGATGGAACAAATGGAAGGAATGAACAAGAAAATGGAATCCACAAGTAAGGAATTGAAAGAAGAATTAGGTAAGAAACTGGATGATTGGGGTGAAGAAATAAGAGAGGACAGATTGAAAAGAGAAGAGTTAAGAAAGGAGAAGACAGAAGAAATAAAATATGATAGCAAACCAGAACCAGAAGAAGTACCAAATGATAAAACGCAGGAACTAGTAATGGTAGTACCCGAAATTGAAACTAACCGAAACCAGGAAGATATTAAACCAAGGAAAAGGAGAATGTATCCAAGAAATGTAATAAAAACGAAGGAAGAATTGGAGATGATGAAACATGGGTTATTTGATGGCAATAATATCCCAATTACCTATGACAAAAACATCATGAATGCTATGAATTATAGAAGGAGAATCGAAGTAATTTCAGAAATAATTTACCACAAGACAGTAGTCTACCACTGGGAAAGGACCAGAGGTAAACAGAATACGACATATGGAACAGACCAATTTCAGCGCAAGACTGGACAATGTTTTTCAGAAAGATGGAAATGTGATATCGTACCAGACTGTAATGACGGCACAGGTGAATCACCAGAATGTATTCCATTAGCGTGCCATCTAGGACAGTTCCAGGGTACGGTTAGACTAAAATATATTCCTTCAGGGTGGATATGTGATGGTAAACCAGCTTATGGTGTTTCAGATAAACAAATAATAAGTGATAACCCAGATGAAGATCCTCACATATATTTGTCAGGTAACACAAAACATGGACCAGAGAAGTATTGGTGTATACAATATGATGATAGAGGGAACCAGCCCAGTAATTACGACGGCCCTAACAACCCGCCGCGTAATAACCAGTTTATCGGTAATTTTAACGGCGTTAGGAATAACAACCCCTATCCATACAATAGAAACAATTTATACCAACATAATAATGTCCCATACAGTCAGAGAAATCCATATCCCAACAATAATGGTAACAGACCTTACCAACCTAACCGAAATTACTATAATAATAACTTTAGTAATAGCAATAATAACAGTAATAATAACCGAGTGTCGCGCCCTAGGGTAAATTTTATAAGAGCAACCGAGATGATGGACCCTGGTTGACACAGATACCACACACCATCAAGAAAAGGGACGGAGATCATGATAACCGACTACGGCGAAAAACAATGGTGAAGGAGACGAAATAAATATCATTGAAAGGAAATGATACGAATAATAAACATAGAAACAAACTGGGTTTTATGAATGAAGACTATTTAAGAAAATGAACATGACAAATAAGAATATGAGCAATGGAACGACATAAAGAAAATCGTCCATCTTCCTGGGTATATAGAAAAGAAAAGAAAACTTATAAGAAAGAAAAAGAGAAGATCAACTTATTAAAATATAAATAATATGGTCCAGTGTAGAGTATAATATATGCCCATATGTTGTGGTAAATGATAAGCGTAACAATACATATGAGTTGAGGGAAATCGTTTCAGGAAAAATCAAAGGAGTGTACAATCAAGCCTCTATGAAGAAATATTATGAAGAATGAGTTGTGAGTTTTAGAATTTTGAATTTATTTTTAAAAAATTCAAAAATAATGTAAGTACATCTTACAACCTAATATTTTGAGAACATTCTGGAGAATTAAAAGAAAAAGAATTTTTAATAATTTAAAAAATTTTAAAATAATGTAAGTACATCTTACAACCTAATATTTTGAGAAGAACATTCTGGAGAATTGTAAGAAGAAGAATTTTTAATTTAATATTGAAAAAATTCTAAAATATGTAAGAACAACTTACAACCTAATAATTTGAACAAACTTTATGGAAGAAAGAAAAAGAAAGACTTTTGAATTGAAATATAATTATAAAAATTTAAAATTGAGTAAGTACTTCTTACTACAACCTGATAATTTAGAACAAAACTTTTTGGAAGAAAGAGAAAGAGAGAGAATTTTGAACTTATTATTTATAAAAATTTAAAATTGAGTAAGTACCTCTTACTACAACCTGATAATTTAGAACAAAACTTTATGGAAGAAAGAGAAAGAGAGAGAATTTTGAACTTAATTATACAAAAAATTTAAAAATAAAGTAAGACCACTTACTATAACTAAGTTTATGAGAAAAACTTTATGGTAAATAATTAAGAAGAATTTGAATTTGGAGAAATACCAAAACATTCAGAAATAATAGTAAAATCACATTACTATAAACAATTCTGAATGAAACAATTCTGGGAATAAATGAATTAAACAGAATTTGAATGTTGATAGAACGTCAGAACTTTGAAACAAGATAAGATCAACATATTACAAGGATTTATAAGAAATATTTTTCAATTAAATAAAAAGAATAGTTTGAATTTTACATTAAAACTAACCAAGTTCCAAAAAATAATTATGTGTCAATTATGATTGAATTGAGAAGAAAATAAAGTGATTAATTCAGAAAAGAGAATTAACGTTAATCCAGAATAAATGCTAGACATTCACAATAGCATTTGAAGGAGTAGAGAAGAATAACAAAAAAGAGTGTAATATGCAAGAAAAGAAAAAATTTGGAAGCAAAGAGACTAATTACCTATGAAACGATAATGAAAACAGTTAATTAAGAGCGAAGAAGTACAACTCATACCAAACAGATGGAGAAGATGATTTCGAACAAATGATAATAATAAGACCTATATGAAATGCAAAGAGAAGAAATACCACATGAAATATAATATAAATGAATTAATGTTAATGAATGCGAAGGCGGATTAATAACTTTCTAAGAGAAAGGAAAGAACCAAAATGTTTAAATAAAATGATCAATATAACAACCTGTATATCTAATGTAAAGATACAATGTTAAAAAATTAAATAGAATACATTAAGACCATTCAAATAATGAATAAGAAAGACTATATATAAAGACCATGCTAATACTATGAGTAAACAGAAGAAAGTATAAAGAGAATTCAGATGGAGAAGAAAGTGAGTTACACTGTAAACAGTAACCAGAATTATTAAAAGAAAGGTTTTCAACCATAATTAAAATAAATATATCAGACAAGTTAAGAGTTTTGAAAAAATATATATATAATGAGTATAATAATAATTATGAAGATTTATTAAGATAGGAAATGTGAGATAATCTGAGAGACTACGAAGTGGAGAATCCAAAGATATTTTTATTAGTCGAAAATGAGACTACTTTTTATTTATTTATTCGATGACTGACTGAAGATAATTCCAGCAGCATTATGTTTTTTTGAGCAGGGATGGATATGCCTCTGTACTCAATTTATAGAAGTGGTGTATGGCCAGCAGAGAAGTAGCGTACAGTGCCCCTCTGATCTGCCCCAGCCCACGTGATAGGGAATGTTAGGGAATTAATATCCCAAGGATACAACACAAAGTTGATATAGAAAGAAAATGTATTACAATTATAATATATCTCAGAAGACACTAACTATCCGAAAAGGATCAGTAGTAAAACAAGTAACCATATATATAAAATTATAAAACTCTAATATAAAAAAAAAAGTCGATATAAAAATGGAGAAGAAAATGAATTATAGGAAATGATGAAATTATCATAAGAAATTATTTCATCCATAAACATGTCTGAAATAATTACTTCTGGAGGAGAGCAATCTGTAGCGTGACAGATGTATGCATAATATTGAATGGCAATTGATCATTAGAATAATGAAGTTATAATATTTAAATTTGGAAGAAAGCATTAAGTTTAATATAAATAGATTAATTCATAGCAACTGTGGAAAGGAATCATTATTATAAAGAAAATACAAGTTCAAATAGAAGGAGTTACTAGCGATGAGTCATCCAAAACCAGTCTCATAACCAAAGGTTTTCAAGGTATAACCCAGGAAGGTAAGAAAGTAAATAACCAAGCAGTACACAATATGACCAAACCCACAACGAGGGAGAATAAATAGAATAGAAACCCTAAAATAAGCCAAGATCAACCAATACAGGTTGTGTATTTCTGAAATAAAGAAGAAGTTGGAGAAGATCCCAAGAAACCTGATGGCATCAAGAAGAAGATGGAGAGATACCAGTCCCAGAAGGCAGGAGAAAAGAAGACTGATGAAAGAAGAAGAAGGCAGCATCCTGAAGAAGATGTCATGCTCTTATAAAAGACACCCAAATCCCTATATCCCCAAAATAAATATCTAAAAACAAAAGTATAACGAAATAAAAACCACATGTATACAAATTTAAGAGAGAGAAGTGTATAAAGTAAAAGTTGCCTGTGAACTAAGATGAAACAATAATATAGTACCCATGGAACAAATCTCCATTGAAAAACGCTAACCAATTTATTATGTTAATAAGACTATACGACCATTTAGCATTAACATAATATATAAGTGCAAAGTGAACCAGTGATAGTTTTGGGTATTATAAAAAATGAACCTTGTGTTTCATTCTTGGCAATCACAAACATTGGATGCAATGAAATATGCAATTTTTCAATGACTTGAAGTGTGTACTGTGACAATATGTTGTTCATAAGACATGAATCTGTTTAAAATAACATTTTGTTTTACATGAAAAAAGAAAAACAGATTTCATGATACTTTCTGAACAATTCATACTATTTATTTATTAATGACAGGGTACAATTCCCCAAAGACAATGTATAACAGACGGTATAAAAACTGTAGAATCCTACTTGTAATAATAGTTAGAAATAAGAATATAAATATAAGGTTTTTATGTATATAGTACAAGAATGTTTAAAAATGTTTTAGATATAAGGCCATTTGTTTGGGTCTGATACAACTAACATCAGAACTATAAAAATAGTTACTACTTGTAAATAGTCGAGAGTAATTAAGATGTTAGTTAGTAAAAAACCTTTTTTGTAAACCATATTTCCATGTTAGAAATAAGGATTTTGTTATAAAATGTCTGACTTGAAGACAACCATTTATTTAAAAAAAATATTCTTTATTTGTTTTAACTATTATTTGTATTGTAACCAATACTAATTGTTATTGTGTAATTTGAAAACATGTTTAATTTATAATACTATATGTAAAAGTCAGAGAGGGTATCACACATCATATATTGTTTGTAAAATATTTTGTAAGAAAAATTGTTAAAAAATCATAGGCCAAAAGAATGGAAACCAAACTTCATCAAAACAGAGAAATTAATCATTTAAATGCGAATAAACAAAAGGGGTTTAGACAAAATAAACTTGAGATCATGCCATATAATTGCACATACCATTTAGAGAGCTTTTAATAAATATATTCAGAATTATAAATAAAAATGAAAATGACTAAACTCAGAAATTTGGACATGGGAGTCATATATTCCAGAATAATGTTTCAGAATACAACTAATTCAATTAATTACCAGAAAATAAGGGAATATGAACCTTTTAATACAATATAGGATTATTAATATTAAATATAACTGATAAAATGGCTGAATTTATATAATGACAGGAAGTAAATTTTGATGTTTTGACTTTTCAGAGTATACCAAACTGAAAGTAAAATTACTATTGTTTGGACAGAAAACACTATAAAACGGCATTATTTAATCTGAAAATAAGCTGAATGATCTGAAAGATTAATTTAAATAACATCTAGTGAATAAAATTGATAAATAACCAAGTTTAGGTATTTATATAGTGAAATATTAAAGTGTGCACAGGATATGAAAATATATTTGAACAATGTTAAGAATAATATTATATTGGCTAAGAGTTTAATTGAAACTGGAGGAAACAGTTAGTTGATTATTGGTATTCGAACGGTTAACATAAACGAGAGTTTTGTGACGATCTAACCTATCTTACTAACGGTAAAGTTAAGTGGCGAATAGTACGTTACTGTGAAATCGAGAGTGTCTTATAAAATCCTTCCAGAACATATACATTGTGACAAAAACAATCAAGAAACACTAATTAACACTAAACAATACATTTCTACTCCGAAAAACACCACAAAACACCAGAAAACTGTATAACACATTAACCAAGTGATAGTGTCGGAATTGGGAAAAGTGTTTTGACTTATAATTACACGGATATACTAAATACAACCCAGAAACATTACACCAGTCACTACACAACATTTAACAAGAGATTTGCAGACACCAGAACAGGAATATTGCCAGAAAATACATTATTTGGAACGCAACAGGAACGAGCGACATTTTGATCAACTTGACGGCAGCCATCTTTCTTTGACAATTCCAATGCCTCTCCTAGTTCAACACAGCTGTTTGGTGAAAACAATTATTTTATTTTCAAATTATTATTCAATGTTTGTGTTTAGTAATAATTATTCATTTGATGTAACGTTATACTTTTAAATATTAGCCCGATTTCTCTGACTTTGATAATAACTGGCTGTTTAAAGAACCCTGTATAATTTTTATATAATATACTTTGTAACTTTTTCGATATCCTGAGAGTCGATAATAATCGATAAGAGTCAAATTGCTATTAATTAATAAAACATTAATATTCTTCAACACTAAATAGTTCTTCATTTCATAAATATTACTAGTTATCACTAATATAATTATAATTAATAATCTATCAGGACTTTACCACCTATAAGTGAAGATAACCTAAAAAATAAAAAGGTAAACAAGTATCGATTGGTTTGAAGACAGTCTTATGAGTGGTGATAGTTTATTTAAAATATACCAAAACTTTAATAAAAATTTTCAGAAGAGCATTACACTTTTTAAAACTTCACAGCCCTATATTAATTAATTGATCATAATTAATTAATTAATAAAATTAAAAATTTTTTTAATTATTTTTTTTATAAACATAAGTTTAATTTTTTTTTTTTTTAATTTCCTTCAAAACAATAATTTTTGTTTTGAAACTTTCGGTGAAGCTGAACATATATATTTCTTCATCAACTTTACGCTACTCGACCGGTCTTGCTACCATTGGGACTCGACCAGCTGGGAAACTTAAGGAAGTGTTTCAGGCCAGTAAGACGTCGAGAGCCACACCAATTACACACCAATTAAACATATTACATTACAATTTACTTATTTTATTACAAATTGGCTAGCCCAAACAGTGGGGCTTGATTACATCGGAGTCTAACATACTCGACAATAGCTTATCATCAACACACACAATATTATATTATTTTTATTACAAATTGGCGCACAACTTTAGGGGCTTTAATTAGCGATTGGAAGGCCAATAAATTCTGCCTAATCACTAGTTGGAGCTAGGCAGCAGCTATAAAGTCAGAGAAAGATAATAAAAAGGGTACAACAACAAGCAAAATGGAAGAACCTACACCAGAAGAAATGGTTGAGATAAGGAAAATGTTCAGGATGATGATGGAACAAATGGAAGGAATGAACAAGAAAATGGAATCCACAAGTAAGGAATTGAAAGAAGAATTAGGTAAGAAACTGGATGATTGGGGTGAAGAAATAAGAGAGGACAGATTGAAAAGAGAAGAGTTAAGAAAGGAGAAGACAGAAGAAATAAAATATGATAGCAAACCAGAACCAGAAGAAGTACCAAATGATAAAACGCAGGAACTAGTAATGGTAGTACCCGAAATTGAAACTAACCGAAACCAGGAAGATATTAAACCAAGGAAAAGGAGAATGTATCCAAGAAATGTAATAAAAACGAAGGAAGAATTGGAGATGATGAAACATGGGTTATTTGATGGCAATAATATCCCAATTACCTATGACAAAAACATCATGAATGCTATGAATTATAGAAGGAGAATCGAAGTAATTTCAGAAATAATTTACCACAAGACAGTAGTCTACCACTGGGAAAGGACCAGAGGTAAACAGAATACGACATATGGAACAGACCAATTTCAGCGCAAGACTGGACAATGTTTTTCAGAAAGATGGAAATGTGATATCGTACCAGACTGTAATGACGGCACAGGTGAATCACCAGAATGTATTCCATTAGCGTGCCATCTAGGACAGTTCCAGGGTACGGTTAGACTAAAATATATTCCTTCAGGGTGGATATGTGATGGTAAACCAGCTTATGGTGTTTCAGATAAACAAATAATAAGTGATAACCCAGATGAAGATCCTCACATATATTTGTCAGGTAACACAAAACATGGACCAGAGAAGTATTGGTGTATACAATATGATGATAGAGGGAACCAGCCCAGTAATTACGACGGCCCTAACAACCCGCCGCGTAATAACCAGTTTATCGGTAATTTTAACGGCGTTAGGAATAACAACCCCTATCCATACAATAGAAACAATTTATACCAACATAATAATGTCCCATACAGTCAGAGAAATCCATATCCCAACAATAATGGTAACAGACCTTACCAACCTAACCGAAATTACTATAATAATAACTTTAGTAATAGCAATAATAACAGTAATAATAACCGAGTGTCGCGCCCTAGGGTAAATTTTATAAGAGCAACCGAGATGATGGACCCTGGTTGACACAGATACCACACACCATCAAGAAAAGGGACGGAGATCATGATAACCGACTACGGCGAAAAACAATGGTGAAGGAGACGAAATAAATATCATTGAAAGGAAATGATACGAATAATAAACATAGAAACAAACTGGGTTTTATGAATGAAGACTATTTAAGAAAATGAACATGACAAATAAGAATATGAGCAATGGAACGACATAAAGAAAATCGTCCATCTTCCTGGGTATATAGAAAAGAAAAGAAAACTTATAAGAAAGAAAAAGAGAAGATCAACTTATTAAAATATAAATAATATGGTCCAGTGTAGAGTATAATATATGCCCATATGTTGTGGTAAATGATAAGCGTAACAATACATATGAGTTGAGGGAAATCGTTTCAGGAAAAATCAAAGGAGTGTACAATCAAGCCTCTATGAAGAAATATTATGAAGAATGAGTTGTGAGTTTTAGAATTTTGAATTTATTTTTAAAAAATTCAAAAATAATGTAAGTACATCTTACAACCTAATATTTTGAGAACATTCTGGAGAATTAAAAGAAAAAGAATTTTTAATAATTTAAAAAATTTTAAAATAATGTAAGTACATCTTACAACCTAATATTTTGAGAAGAACATTCTGGAGAATTGTAAGAAGAAGAATTTTTTAATTTAATATTGAAAAAATTCTAAAATATGTAAGAACAACTTACAACCTAATAATTTGAACAAACTTTATGGAAGAAAGAAAAAGAAAGACTTTTGAATTGAAATATAATTATAAAAATTTAAAATTGAGTAAGTACTTCTTACTACAACCTGATAATTTAGAACAAAACTTTTTGGAAGAAAGAGAAAGAGAGAGAATTTTGAACTTATTATTTATAAAAATTTAAAATTGAGTAAGTACCTCTTACTACAACCTGATAATTTAGAACAAAACTTTATGGAAGAAAGAGAAAGAGAGAGAATTTTGAACTTAATTATACAAAAAATTTAAAAATAAAGTAAGACCACTTACTATAACTAAGTTTATGAGAAAAACTTTATGGTAAATAATTAAGAAGAATTTGAATTTGGAGAAATACCAAAACATTCAGAAATAATAGTAAAATCACATTACTATAAACAATTCTGAATGAAACAATTCTGGGAATAAATGAATTAAACAGAATTTGAATGTTGATAGAACGTCAGAACTTTGAAACAAGATAAGATCAACATATTACAAGGATTTATAAGAAATATTTTTCAATTAAATAAAAAGAATAGTTTGAATTTTACATTAAAACTAACCAAGTTCCAAAAAATAATTATGTGTCAATTATGATTGAATTGAGAAGAAAATAAAGTGATTAATTCAGAAAAGAGAATTAACGTTAATCCAGAATAAATGCTAGACATTCACAATAGCATTTGAAGGAGTAGAGAAGAATAACAAAAAAGAGTGTAATATGCAAGAAAAGAAAAAATTTGGAAGCAAAGAGACTAATTACCTATGAAACGATAATGAAAACAGTTAATTAAGAGCGAAGAAGAACAACTCATACCAAACAGATGGAGAAGATGATTTCGAACAAATGATAATAATAAGACCTATATGAAATGCAAAGAGAAGAAATACCACATGAAATATAATATAAATGAATTAATGTTAATGAATGCGAAGGCGGATTAATAACTTTCTAAGAGAAAGGAAAGAACCAAAATGTTTAAATAAAATGATCAATATAACAACCTGTATATCTAATGTAAAGATACAATGTTAAAAAATTAAATAGAATACATTAAGACCATTCAAATAATGAATAAGAAAGACTATATATAAAGACCATGCTAATACTATGAGTAAACAGAAGAAAGTATAAAGAGAATTCAGATGGAGAAGAAAGTGAGTTACACTGTAAACAGTAACCAGAATTATTAAAAGAAAGGTTTTCAACCATAATTAAAATAAATATATCAGACAAGTTAAGAGTTTTGAAAAAATATATATATAATGAGTATAATAATAATTATGAAGATTTATTAAGATAGGAAATGTGAGATAATCTGAGAGACTACGAAGTGGAGAATCCAAAGATATTTTTATTAGTCGAAAATGAGACTACTTTTTATTTATTTATTCGATGACTGACTGAAGATAATTCCAGCAGCATTATGTTTTTTTGAGCAGGGATGGATATGCCTCTGTACTCAATTTATAGAAGTGGTGTATGGCCAGCAGAGAAGTAGCGTACAGTGCCCCTCTGATCTGCCCCAGCCCACGTGATAGGGAATGTTAGGGAATTAATATCCCAAGGATACAACACAAAGTTGATATAGAAAGAAAATGTATTACAATTATAATATATCTCAGAAGACACTAACTATCCGAAAAGGATCAGTAGTAAAACAAGTAACCATATATATAAAATTAATAAAACTCTAATATAAAAAAAAAAGTCGATATAAAAATGGAGAAGAAAATGAATTATAGGAAATGATGAAATTATCATAAGAAATTATTTCATCCATAAACATGTCTGAAATAATTACTTCTGGAGGAGAGCAATCTGTAGCGTGACAGATGTATGCATAATATTGAATGGCAATTGATCATTAGAATAATGAAGTTATAATATTTAAATTTGGAAGAAAGCATTAAGTTTAATATAAATAGATTAATTCATAGCAACTGTGGAAAGGAATCATTATTATAAAGAAAATACAAGTTCAAATAGAAGGAGTTACTAGCGATGAGTCATCCAAAACCAGTCTCATAACCAAAGGTTTTCAAGGTATAACCCAGGAAGGTAAGAAAGTAAATAACCAAGCAGTACACAATATGACCAAACCCACAACGAGGGAGAATAAATAGAATAGAAACCCTAAAATAAGCCAAGATCAACCAATACAGGTTGTGTATTTCTGAAATAAAGAAGAAGTTGGAGAAGATCCCAAGAAACCTGATGGCATCAAGAAGAAGATGGAGAGATACCAGTCCCAGAAGGCAGGAGAAAAGAAGACTGATGAAAGAAGAAGAAGGCAGCATCCTGAAGAAGATGTCATGCTCTTATAAAAGACACCCAAATCCCTATATCCCCAAAATAAATATCTAAAAACAAAAGTATAACGAAATAAAAACCACATGTATACAAATTTAAGAGAGAGAAGTGTATAAAGTAAAAGTTGCCTGTGAACTAAGATGAAACAATAATATAGTACCCATGGAACAAATCTCCATTGAAAAACGCTAACCAATTTATTATGGTAATAAGACTATACGACCATTTAGCATTAACATAATATATAAGTGCAAAGTGAACCAGTGATAGTTTTGGGTATTATAAAAAATGAACCTTGTGTTTCATTCTTGGCAATCACAAACATTGGATGCAATGAAATATGCAATTTTTCAATGACTTGAAGTGTGTACTGTGACAATATATTGTTCATAAGACATGAATCTGTTTAAAATAACATTTTGTTTTACATGAAAAAAGAAAAACAGATTTCATGATACTTTTTGAACAATTCATACTATTTATTTATTAATGACAGGGTACAATTCCCCAAAGACAATGTATAACAGACGGTATAAAAACTGTAGAATCCTACTTATAATAATAGTTAGAAATAAGAATATAAATATAAGGTTTTTATGTATATAGTACAAGAATGTTTAAAAATGTTTTAGATATAAGGCCATTTGTTTGGGTCTGATACAACTAACATCAGAACTATAAAAATAGTTACTACTTGTAAATAGTCGAGAGTAATTAAGATGTTAGTTAGTAAAAAACCTTTTTTGTAAACCATATTTCCATGTTAGAAATAAGGATTTTGTTATAAAATGTCTGACTTGAAGACAACCATTTATTTAAAAAAAATATTCTTTATTTGTTTTAACTATTATTTGTATTGTAACCAATACTAATTGTTATTGTGTAATTTGAAAACATGTTTAATTTATAATACTATATGTAAAAGTCAGAGAGGGTATCACACATCATATATTGTTTGTAAAATATTTTGTAAGAAAAATTGTTAAAAAATCATAGGCCAAAAGAATGGAAACCAAACTTCATCAAAACAGAGAAATTAATCATTTAAATGCGAATAAACAAAAGGGGTTTAGACAAAATAAACTTGAGATCATGCCATATAATTGCACATACCATTTAGAGAGCTTTTAATAAATATATTCAGAATTATAAATAAAAATGAAAATGACTAAACTCAGAAATTTGGACATGGGAGTCATATATTCCAGAATAATGTTTCAGAATACAACTAATTCAATTAATTACCAGATAATAAGGGAATATGAACCTTTTAATACAATATAGGATTATTAATATTAAATATAACTGATAAAATGGCTGAATTTATATAATGACAGGAAGTAAATTTTGATGTTTTGACTTTTCAGAGTATACCAAACTGAAAGTAAAATTACTATTGTTTGGACAGAAAACACTATAAAACGGCATTATTTAATCTGAAAATAAGCTGAATGATCTGAAAGATTAATTTAAATAACATCTAGTGAATAAAATTGATAAATAACCAAGTTTAGGTATTTATATAGTGAAATATTAAAGTGTGCACAGGATATGAAAATATATTTGAACAATGTTAAGAATAATATTATATTGGCTAAGAGTTTAATTGAAACTGGAGGAAACAGTTAGTTGATTATTGGTATTCGAACGGTTAACATAAACGAGAGTTTTGTGACGATCTAACCTATCTTACTAACGGTAAAGTTAAGTGGCGAATAGTACGTTACTGTGAAATCGAGAGTGTCTTATAAAATCCTTCCAGAACATATACATTGTGACAAAAACAATCAAGAAACACTAATTAACACTAAACAATACATTTCTACTCCGAAAAACACCACAAAACACCAGAAAACTGTATAACACATTAACCAAGTGATAGTGTCGGAATTGGGAAAAGTGTTTTGACTTATAATTACACGGATATACTAAATACAACCCAGAAACATTACACCAGTCACTACACAACATTTAACAAGAGATTTGCAGACACCAGAACAGGAATATTGCCAGAAAATACATTATTTGGAACGCAACAGGAACGAGCGACATTTTGATCAACTTGACGGCAGCCATCTTTCTTTGACAATTCCAATGCCTCTCCTAGTTCAACACAGCTGTTTGGTGAAAACAATTATTTTATTTTCAAATTATTATTCAATGTTTGTGTTTAGTAATAATTATTCATTTGATGTAACGTTATACTTTTAAATATTAGCCCGATTTCTCTGACTTTGATAATAACTGGCTGTTTAAAGAACCCTGTATAATTTTTATATAATATACTTTGTAACTTTTTCGATATCCTGAGAGTCGATAATAATCGATAAGAGTCAAATTGCTATTAATTAATAAAACATTAATATTCTTCAACACTAAATAGTTCTTCATTTCATAAATATTACTAGTTATCACTAATATAATTATAATTAATAATCTATCAGGACTTTACCACCTATAAGTGAAGATAACCTAAAAAATAAAAAGGTAAACAAGTATCGATTGGTTTGAAGACAGTCTTATGAGTGGTGATAGTTTATTTAAAATATACCAAAACTTTAATAAAAATTTTCAGAAGAGCATTACACTTTTTAAAACTTCACAGCCCTATATTAATTAATTGATCATAATTAATTAATTAATAAAATTAAAATTTTTTTTTTAATTATTTTTTTATAAACATAATTTTTTTTTTTTTGAATTTCCTTCAAAACAATAATTTTTGTTTTGAAACTTTCGGTGAAGCTGAACATATATATTTCTTCATCAACTTTACGCTACTCGACCGGTCTTGCTACCATTGGGACTCGACCAGCTGGAAAACTTAAGAAAGTGTTTCAGGCCAGTAAGACGTCGAGAGCCACACCAATTACACACCAATTAAACATATTACATTACAATTTACTTATTTTATTACAAATTGGCTAGCCCAAACAGTGGGGCTTGATTACATCGGAGTCTAACATACTCCACAATAGCTTATCATCAACACACACACTTATTTATTTTTATTACAATATTTCCTCAGCATATCGCATCCGATTAATATTTCGAATGGTAGGCCGATTGTGACCAGACATATAATATTAACTGTAACACCCTTGCTTTCTAGTTCCAATGACACTTGTTTTCGCACTGTTTTATTTTGACGCCCAGTGGCACCTATTAAAATACCATTATTGACAGGTAAGTTAGGTATTATATTTTTACTTTGTTTCTGTATTCTCTCCAGTTCAGCGTCGTTAATAAGTGACACATTTGCACCAGTATCTATCATTACTCGTGTGGGAATTCCTTCAATTTGAGCGGTTATGTATAAGATTTCATTGTGCTGGTTGGTTCTACTTGTCACCGTTTCCTCCAACAGTACTTCTCGAAGATTCTTCAAATAATAGTTGTAAATAATAGTAAGGTTTTGACTATCAGTCCTTAAACTTTGGTTGTTTTTGTACCCAGTAGATAGAAGCAGTAAGGGGTCGCGAGGGTTTATTACTGCCTCACTCCGTTTAAATTAATGCCATCATGATTATTTTCCGGGCATGACTGTTGATTTGCCTGGAATGGTGTGCCGGTTCCTGGTTGTTCACCTTCTCGGTTGTATAATTGTTCACCCCCCTTGGTTCTCGGAAGTCCTCCTGGCTTCGACTTCTTACTCGGTGGTCATGGTGATTCATCCCTCTGGGATTTCCTCTTTGATCATAGCTGTGATTAAAATTGTTCCTCCGAGGTTGTTGGTATCTCCAGTAATCCCCTTCTTCTGCATTAATATAATTGATTCGGGGTCGGTACGGACGATTATTATTATAATTACCCTGGTTGTTATTATTGGCATTAACTCCTAGATTATTTCTAAAATTGTTATAATTTTAGTTGGTTCGGTAATTATTATAATTATTGTTAATTCTATTACCCGGATTGTAATTTTGATTGGGCCTGTTGTTACTATTATTATTAATTGGATTGCGATTGAAGTTTGCTTGCTGGTTATTATTTGGGGTAACATTTTGGTTGTAAATAAGATCGTTGCCATTGAAGTTATAATTATTCCGGTTATTCATATTATTATTGTGATTATTATTCATTCCATGGTTATTATTTCTTGAACTGCACTGATCAGTTCGTTGTCTGCTTCTTTTGTAGTAACCCTCGTGCTCATAATTTTCTAACAAGTCAGCCATTGCGTGGACCATTTTAATCTGGCTTCCCAGGCGTGCTCTGGCAATTCCTGCGTCATAATGGTATGCCATCTTAGTTACTAAGGATTCTTCCGGTATTCTTGGCTCCAGATGTCTAGCCAAACACACCTTTCCCCAGAAGTAAGTAGTTGGAGATGTACCTCTATTTACATCATATCTTCCCTGATAATATTTTGTATAGCTTCGGACCAATATTTTTCTTTAAATAATTTTTTAAATTGAGCGTATTCCATTATCTCATTCCTGGTTGCTGTCCACCAGTTGTCCATAATCTCCCTAAAATGCTCATCTAACATCTCTCTAATCGAGCTCCAGATAGTTATTCGATGTTTGTTAAAATGTTCCTCGATTCTGGCCAGGAATTCCATGGGGTTTCTATGATAATTTTTGAAATTAATCCCTTCTCTGGTTTCATTTGTGGAAATATGAGTGATATTATTTGGTCTGGTTCTAATTAATTCAATTTCTTCTTGATTTTGGCGTACTTGACCAGTTAAATTATTCACTGTAGTGTTAATATTGTCACACCTTTCTCTGGTTTGTTTCTGTAAATTTACTACGTTTTCTTGTTCCTTCCGTATTCCTTCTATTTGAATACGATTATTTTCTTGGACCTGGTCTATTTTGGTATTTACCATTACTTTGTTTTGTGTGATGGTTTCGTTAGCTTTTCTCAATCTCTCATTAGTGTTAGCTATTTCTTGCTTCCTTTCCTCATCGATTTTGTCCATCTTCTGGTTAATTGTATCATTTACCTGTTCAATCCTACCATTAATTCTTCTTAAATTCTCTTCATTGATTTGTCTGAACTCTTCCTTCATTTGGTTATTATTTTCACTTATAGTTTGCCTTAAGGTTTCATTAGTACTTTCCTTAATACTATCAATTTTTTCATTAATCCGTTTTAAATTCTTGTTAGTGTCTTCTCTGTTTTGGTCAAATCTCTCCTCCATCTATATTATTAAATTTTCACTCATTTTCTCATTTTGTACCCTTGAGTTATCGTTAATCTCTTCCTTCATACCGTCTATTTTCTCATTTGTTTGTCTGTTATCTTCCTTGATGCTATCAATTTTCTCATTAGTTTGTCTGTTATCTTCCTTGATGCTATCAATTTTCTCAATCGTTTGTCTGTTATCTTCCTTGAAGTTATCAAATTTTTCCTCCATTTGTTTTAATAGGTTTTTACTCAAAATTTCATTTTGTTTCTTTGAGTTTTCACTGATTTCTTCCTTTTGCTTCTTAGAGTCTTCTTTAATTAATTCCCATAGTTGTTGTAAATCCAGGCCTCCTCTGGCTTCCTCTCTTACTACCGTTTCCACATCATCCACCGATGTTACTTATTTCTCTTCCATCTGACTTCTTTCTCTGCCTCCTTCGTCCGTTTCAATGATGTTGCCCTCTTACGCATCTTTATTATTTTCTTGGTACCCATAGCAGTCATCAGCTAAAAATTAGGAAATTAATTTGCTTGTTTTAATTTCTTCACCTAACATTCCCTAATTTCAGCTTCACTAGTTGGTGCGCCAATTTATTACTAATCTCTTATCAACGTTAAGCCCCACTGTTGGGTTCGTCAATTTATTACGAAACTCGCGTAATCAGTGTATCCCGTGTTATAATAATTTGCCCGTGTTATTTTTTAAATGTTAAATTGTGATAAACAGTTGTAAATAGTGTATCAGTTGATCGTGAATTATTTATGTTGCGTGTTTTGTAACGTGATTTAATATATAAGTTTAAGAAATGAATTATTCTGCCTTGGTTTAATAATCAGAATTATTATGATTCCAATTCAGCAGTTAAAACTTCAAAATTAATTCAAAAATAGCGGTCGAGTCATCCCAAACAATTCTCAAGGTTCACCTTCGATATTAGGCTTAACCCTATTCTTTGAGGTTAATCTTGGTTTTGTAGTTTGTGTAATTCCAACGACTCCCCGACGTCTTCTTAGTCTTGGTAATTATAAAATAAATGTTGATAATATCTTATGTTCATGAAATAATAACGCATGGATATGATTTATTAACATTAACGTTTAGTCTTTGTAATTGGAGTTCAAATTGATAGAAATTTTCATTCGATACACATGTTAGTTACAATCGATAGTTATCTCAGGAGTGAATAATAAAATAGTTTTAACATATTTCGTGGGAATTCTTGTGGCTGCTACGAAAAGTTCCATTACATGATAAACAACAATATAGAGTACATTTACAAATCTTTCTAGTACTTATAATCTAAAAAGAGAGTACAAAAATTATTAAGAAAACATACAGTGTCTGATGTTATTCAGTATACCTCGTACAAAGCATGCTGGTTAGAGTGACGTCATCATCATGGCTGCCTTCGTCCGTGTCAGATAACAACTGAAGTTTACTGATGTGTCAAATAAATGTGCTCCTTGTAACCACTGATTTTTATTTTAAATTTGTTTTTCACTTATTAAAATGTTCACTAGTGATTAGTGGTAGTGTGAATTATAGTGTTGTCTAGTGTTTGTTCGTTTTGGATAAAAAATATTGTCAGTTATTAAGTCGAATTATACGTTACACTTCTAGGCGATGTTTGCTGAACGTCTCCTTGTTTTTTCTTGATATTTTCTTTATGGTGTGTGTTCCTGATTAGTTAGATGATTGTAGTTAAGGAATTGTTTATCTTCAGTGGTTGTCATAAAAAGTTTCTTTCACCAAACGGTTTCTGAGTTTAGCTTTTCATTTTAAAAATCTCTGCAAGCACTATTAAACTGTTCTCAATCACAATTAACAATTAAGTGTCATTTCTTCTTTTTTAGTCACCGAACTGATCAAAACTTCTTAAATTTTGATTGGCCACTTATGTACAGGTTAAGTGTTATATGACCAATACCCCTTAATTACTTTACATTTTACAAATTACCTTTAACATATAATTTTATTATTATATCCTAATGATACACAAAATGTTTATATGATTATTAATTACACAATTACAAACAATTTGGTACTAAACATGCCTCAAGTTATAACTGTAAAACCTTAGTACTTAGTGAATTTCTCTGATATATGATGGAACAATTTATAATGGTTGATTGTAAGTTATACCTTGACTCCATGAGATAAATATATTTAAATTAATTAACTAATAACATGAACTCTTATAATATATAACAAAACTCTTAATAATAATACTTGATTTGACAGTTTTAATTTATTCATACTGTTGAACTATTGTCTGTATGATAAACCATTTTTACTTGCTGTTAATAATAACAAAACACTTTTTATAAAAAAATAAATAGTACACTGTTTAACAGTAGTTTGTGTCACTATTATTATTATGTCACTTATCACTGTAAGGGGTTGTGCCCCTTTCTCTCTCCTTGATTATATATAATTTTGTTTAATACAATTTTTATAATAAAGTTAATAAAATTAATACAATTTATATCAGTTAATACAATGTTATTTTATGAACTTGTACTCTTTATCGGGTTTGGTTGGGTTACTCACAGCAAGTTATTTAGGCCTACTAGGTTTATTTATTTAGATTTTGGTTTGTTTACTGCCCTATTCTACTGGGTAAATACTAGCTGGGTCTTGATGATATTAAATAAGTCAGAGGTTGTTGTTGTTTAGTTATATTTGGTTCCTTACTGATTTCTCAAAACTTGGTATTTTCTTTTAATTGGCTATTGATTAGGATTTCTTGTTCCCTTTCTGGATAGGGTTTCATTATTATATTTATAATTCTTTTTACAACATTTTGTTTCGTTACAATGTATAGGGCTTAACCGCTGCCACAAGTATAAAGTAGTCATGGTAAAACTTTTGAAGTATAATGTTATTAAATTAGTACTGATGAGAAAATGAGTATCACAATTTATCTCTTGGGGGGGGGGCAAAATTGTGTCTCGGCCCGGTCAGACCTAAAGGTTTGGGCCGGCCCTGAAAATAATAATTTGTAATCAACAAGGTACTCTCATACAATAATTCAAGTTAAATTTGTCCACACACAATAATAATGTCAACTAATAGATTTCCACACTAATTATAACACAATAATCATTTTCCACAATCACTGATCCGCACTCTACAATCTCGCCAGGTGTAACTAACTTAATAAGCTGGCCACTGTTGCTTATATAGGTCCCGCAGATGTTCCAGAATAATTTTCCATTCTTTTGGTGGCATGGCAGCATAATTTGTGTAGTTAACAAGCACTCGAACAGTATGGAAGCTACTTGGTTGATGGCTTTTACAGAGACACTGCATGCTGTGCTAGTTGAGAACGTGTAGAACTTTTATGTAGCTGCATCTGCCGACTTTTAGTTAGCGTTACATAATTGTCATAGCAATATATTATGTGTATAAATATAAAATTGTTAATCATAGTAATAGCAGTATTTTAACACTGTATATTACAAAAAGTAGTAACATTATTTTTCAGTTATTTAATATAAGTATCAAAAAGTAATATAATCTTTTTAATTTATTTATTTAGTGATTAAGTTACATGTATACCATATAAGGTAATATCAGTGGATATATATGAACATATTAATTTCTTAATGATAATATTAATGAACAAATATAAAGTAAAATTTCTACTCTTCCTGCTATAAAAAAATGTACTGATACAGAATATATTTGATCCAAATCCAGACTTGTAGACATAGCCATTGGATAATCTTAAAAGTAGGGCTACTCACATTTGAGAAATGAGCTACAGGAACTAAGTAATTGTATGTTTACAAAAACAAATGCTTGACTTTCTCTATGGATCAGAAGCATAGAAGTAAGTAAAATCCAAAGTTTTTTTTTAACAAGCATCATGGGAAATTAACATGTTCTGACCTAGAAAATAACAAATGAAAAACTTGGAAGTAAAATGCCGAAGAAAAAAAATGTAAGTGGAGTGACCATGCATATACAGAATTTCATTTCATGGTTTCAACAAAAATTGAGGACCCTAGAAGCCAAGGGGTAGAAGCGACATTTTTGTAAATTTTGAGTAAAGTACATGAATAGGTTGTCAAGTGTAAGAAAAGTTTGTGGCCAATTGGTATTAGTGAATAAATAACAGGTGCTGTGATCTAGCTGAGACAATAAGTATTATGTCAAGAAATAACTGTTTCACTTAATGGCCATGGTATAAAAGAGCTACTTGTACCATGTTTTTTTACTGTGCATTGTTTGTTAAGCATGGTTGTTTTGAATGTTTTTGATGAAAATTTCTTCTTGTATGTTTGCTGCCAAATTTTAATCCTTTAAAGTATACCTACAGTGTTGAAGTTGATGGATTATTAATAATAGACATTAAAGAAACATTACAAGAAATCTCCAAACCAAACATTCAGCTTGTGAAAGAAAGCTTTTACTGACAAAACATATTCAATACAAATTCAATCTATCATTTCGCACGTCACTTACTGATACATGTAACAAGTGCAGCACACTTGAAAATACTGTTGATGGTGGTACTGATGAAATGACCAGGGACAGTGTCAAAGTTCTAAAGTAGGTACCCTTCTTTAAAGCAGAAAAAGCAGTATCTGCAGAGGATCATGATCCAAAGGTAGCTGAGATGACTAAAGTTGCTGTCTACTATCTACTTCCAACAAGAGCCATTTCATTATTATTATTATTATTAGCACTATATGATTCTAAATGCAAAAATCAAAACAGTTGATTAAAAATCCCTTGTTGTAAGACATTCTTTCATGGAATATGACCAAGATTTTTAAATTACTGTGAATACAAAGGGGAAAACCACAAAAAGGTTTATGTACTATGTTGGTGGGCTAATATAATTGTAAAAGTTTATTGTCACTCAGACGACAAAGACTTTTTCTCTCTCAGTGCTTTAAAATCTTACTTTACAAAGTTGGTTCCATAGATAAGCAAAATCAATTGCTGCACTTTGAGAAGGGCAAATCACTCACTCTCTTTTATAAGGAAAGTTTCAACCTTAATAATTTCTCAGATATGAACACGAAGTTTTAAAAAAAATAGGACAGCCTCCTCTTCTGCTTCCTAACTTGGCACCAGTCACTGTGAAGCACGAGATCAAGTCATCCATATTTAGGTCTCCAAACACTTCTGCCTTTTATGCCTCTAGTTTTTCGTAGCTTTTACCAGAATCCACCTTATGGTGTTCAGAATGCCCATGTTCAGAACAATGAAAATGAAGATGAGGATGAATGTGACAACATGTTTGAAAGCCTCTTATTAATTGTTTGAAATCTCTGTGGCAACACAAATTCTCTTATTAATGGATTTTTAACACATTTCAAACTAAATGTTATTAATTTCTTTTTTGATATACAAAATATTTCAATAAAATAGTAGTATTTTTGCACAGGCTATTTGTATTATTGTTACTACCTCCCCATGCATTGGAAGCCGAGAGGTACAAGTAAGTTGTCGATTGGAAGTTAAATGGTACAAGCAATGCCTCTTATCACCTTGTCAGTGCTAACTCTGTAAAGACGTGAATTTCAATCTAGAATTTATTGTTATTTTGGAGTGTTAGTGGTCTCAAATATTTCTAATAGTAATTTTATACAAACCACTATGTTGTATTTGGTATTGACGAGCGCTTTCGGCAGTCAAGCCATCTTCAGGTCATTTACCAACAGAGAAATTTGAAACCGTTCACTTCTTATATATCGTTTTACCGGACCTATCTAGCCCCGCCCCCTGAGAAAGTAACGTCTTACTTAGCTCCACCCATAGTGGGTTGTCTTACATTATCAATTTTGTAGCCGTTACAATTTACGTTTAACTTACTCTTTTTTGTTGTTTAATAAGCTGCTAAATATTTATTCATTTTCAAATGTGGTTTTTATATTTATAAGTCGTTTTTCATCTTTATTTCTTATTTTTAATATTTCCACTTCTTCCTTTAATTTCCTTTCTCTTTCTTTACTCATCACTTTTATCTTATAATTTATGACTGGGTCTATGAATTTATGTCCTTCTTCTATAAAATGCCTAGCGTATAATGAATTCGTCATTAACTCTCCTTCACCCCTCCTATGTTCTTTAAATCTCTGGCAAAATTGACAACCCGTTTCGCCCAAATACACTTTTCCACATTCCCCACAGCTGAGCATATATACACCACTTTTCTTCAATATGTCTTCTTCTTCAAAATTCGTAGTTTTTATTATATCAAACACGGTTTTCGATTTTTTAACTGCTACCTCTATATTATATTTTCTAAAACATTTTTGTATCTTTCTTGTGTTATAACCTATATAAGATATGGATCCCTTATACTCCTTCTTTTCTTTACTATTCTCATTTTTTGTTTCTTCTCTTAGTTTTATATTATTAAATATTCTATCTACTACATTCGTAGTATACTTGTTGTTTTTTACAATTATTTTTATTCTTTCTATTTCTTTCTTTCTGTTTTCTTCATCTTCTATACAACTGTTTATTCTATGACAGAAATTATTTAACGCTGCCATTTTATACTGTATTGGATGGTATAAATCATTTGGTATTATAACAACTGTATATGTGCTTTTCCTATAAATGTCAAATTTTATTTTATTTTCTTTTGTTATTCTTATGTTTAAATCTAGGAAATTTATTTCCTTGTTTCCTACTTCCATTTAAAATTTTATACTCTCTTCTAATTTGTTAATCTCTTCAAAAAATACCTTTAATTCTTCATCATCGCCCTCCCATATTAACAAGATATCGTCTACATACCACATCCATTTCTTAATTTTGTTTTTATTTTTCACTGTTGACATTACTTTATTTTCAAAATAATTCATGTAAATTTCTGCCATAATCGGTGACATTGATAAACCCATTGGTAGTCCCTTCTTCTGAATATAAAACTTATTATTAAACCTAAAGTAATTTTGCTTCAAACACTCTTGTGTTACTTTTATTAATTCTTCTTTCTTTTCGTATTCTTTCAATTTGTTCTTTTCAATTAGTTTTAACATTTTTTCAACTGGGATGTTTGTAAACATATCTTACTACATCAAGCGATATTAACCTTGAACTTTCTTTTACTTGTACTTCTTCTTTCAGTGTTTCTATCAACTTTTTGTTATTTTCTATACTATGTTTTTTCGCGAAGTCATAATATACTTTTAGTATTTTACTACATTCTTTTGATAACTTATATGCTGGTGCTCCAATAAACGATATTATTGGCCTAACTGGGTGGTTTTCTTTGTGCAATTTCATCTGACATTTAAATTTAGGCGCTTCCGGATTTGATTCTGTTAGTTTATTTTATTCTTAAATCCTGAAGCGCCTAAATTTAAAAGTCAGATAAAATTGCACAAAGAAAACCACCCAGTTAGGCCAATAATATCGTTTATTGGAGCACCAGCATATAAGTTATCAAAAGAATGTAGTAAAATACTAAAAGTATATTATGACTTCGCGAAAAAACATAGTATAGAAAATAACAAAAAGTTGATAGAAACACTGAAAGAAGAAGTACAAGTAAAAGAAAGTTTAAGGTTAATATCGCTTGATGTAGTAGATATGTTTACAAACATCCCGGTTGAAAAAACGTTAAAACTAATTGAAAGGACAAATTGAAAGTATACGAAAAGAAAGAAGAATTAATAAAAGTAATACAAGAGTGTTTGAAGCAAAATTACTTTAGGTTTAATAATAAGTTTTACATTCAGAAGAAGGGACTACCAATGGGCTCATCAATGTCACCGATAATGGCAAAAATTTACATGAATTACTTTGAAAATAAAATAATATCAACAGTGAAAAATAAAAACAAAATTAAGAAATGGATGAGGTGTGTAGACGATATCTTGTTAATATGGGAGGGCGATGATGAAGAATTAAAGGTATTTTTTGAAGAGATTAACAAATTAGAAGAGAGTATAAAATTTTAAATGGAAGTAGGAAACAAGGAAATAAATTTCCTAGATTTAAACATAAGAATAACAAAAGAAAATACAATAAAATTTGACATTTATAGGAAAAGCACATATACGGATGTTATAATACCAAATGATTCATACCATCCAATACAGTATAAAATGGCAGCGTTAAATAATTTCTGTCATAGAATAAACAGTTGTATAGAAGATGAAGAAAACAGAAAGAAAGGAATAGAGAGAATAAAAATAATTGTAAAAAACAACAAGTATACTACGAATGTAGTAGATAAAATATTTAATAATATAAAACTAAGAGAAGAAACAAAAAATGAGAATAGTAAAGAAAAGAAGGAGTATAAGGGATCCATATCTTATATAGGTTATAACACAAGAAAGATACAAAAATGTTTTAGAAAATATAATATAGAGGTAGCAGTTAAAAAATCGAAAACCGTGTTTGATATAATAAAAACTACGAATTTTGAAGAAGAAGACATATTGAAGAAAAGTGGAGTATATATGCTCAGCTGTGGGGAATGTGAAAAAGTGTATCTGGGCGAAACAGGTCGTCAATTTTGCCAGAGATTTAAAGAATATAGGAGGGGTGAAGGAGAGTTAACGACGAATTCATTATACACTAGGCATTTTATAGAAGAAGGACATAAATTCATAGACTCAGTTGTAAATTATAAGATAATAAAAGTGATGAGTAAAGAAAGAGAAAGGAAATTAAAGGAAGAAGTGGAAATATTAAAAATAAGAAATAAAGATGAAAAACGACTTATGAATATAAAAACCACATTTGAAAATGAAGAAATATTTAGCAGCTTATTAAACAACAAAAAAGAGTAAGTTAAAAGTTAATTGTAACGGATACAAAATTGGTAATGTAAGACAACCCACTATGGGTGGAGCTAACTAAGACGTTACTTTGTCAGGGGGCGGGGCTAGATAGGTCCGGTAAAACGGTATATAAGAAGTGAACGGTTTCATTTTTCTCTGTTGGTAAATGACCTGAAGATGGCTTGACTGCCGAAAGCGCTCGTCAGTACCAAATACAACATAGTGGTTTGTATAAAATTACTAGTAGAAACAATCTAGAATTGTTACTTACAACTAGATGAATATATTGTCAGTAGATTTACATAACTAACAGATTTAAAATTATTATACAGACATTTTACTGGATACCAGAATTTGTAATTTATTATCTCTAAACTACGTTTTTGTCGCTTGTACCCCTTCGCAGCTAGGGTACTCAGTTGAAAGTGATTAATATAGTCATGCATTCCCTAATGACATATCAATAGACACACAGTTAGTTATTATTACTTATTAAGAATGATATTTAGACCTGCTTTAAAAGGATAATAAAATGACAATTCATATTATTTTATTTTGCCAAGTGGGGCATTTGGTAGTTGACCCCCCCAAATCCCCCTCTGCCTAAACCAGTGGCATAGCTAGGCTTTTTGGCGCCCGGGGCAAGGAGATCGTCGGCCGGCTTGCCTTCATAAATAAAAGAGGACAAAAGAGCACAAATGATGGCCCATCCAGTAAACAAAGGACTTAATAAATGCAAATGTGTAGATTTTTGCATGAAAGCACGTCCAGCAAATGTCTTAATAATATTTGTTAAGTCAAAATTAAGAAAATACATATTATAATATTACTGGTATTCAGTTTCTATACATTTATTAGTAACAAATTTAGACTATAAAAAATGTAGTAATATAAAAAATGTATAACATAAAAATATTCTAATACACATGCAGATTCCTTGTAGGTCTAAAGCCCATTGTCAAAACAATATCCTAATGCAACATAAAGTTAAACAAAGAACTACATTAAAAGTAATAAAATAAATCACTTTTATTACAGGTTAATGGTTCCGTTTTCCATTAACAAACACTTAATATTTTCTTGGATTTCATTGTCCATGACGTGTCCGTTACTTAACTAAATACAACTATTATATTCACGACTCGGAACACAAAGTTTTTTATAAGTAAAAACATAAAGTTTTACCTTACAACCTGAACCGGTTTTCACCTTTAAAAGGCTTCTTCAGAGGTTGCCCTGGTAGCACTGTTCGTCCTTTTGTGGGCGACGGAATCGAATTTTGAAAGATTCGATGTTGTGTGTGTGGGGTGAGATGTGTTCGAATAATGTGTGCGAATTGAATTGTGTCTGTTCGTTTAGGATGTCGTTTTTATTTGTTTTCGTGTGTTTGTATATTTCCAATTTTCTAGAGTGTCTAGTTTTCGGCCTTTTGTGTGTACGTGTAGAATGTTCATGTTATTGTCGATCTTTTTGTACGTGTGGTTTGCCTCAATGAGGTGGTTTGCAAAGGTGGATTCTGTAGTGGTGTGGAGTGCCTTTGTGTGTTCAATGTATCTCTGTTTGAAGCTACGTCCTGTCTGGCCTATGTAGAATTTGTTGCAATTTAAGCAATCTAGTTTGTAAACACCGGGTAGTTCGAATTTGTTTTATGTTTTGTGTGTGTGTTTTGATAGTGCGTGTTCTGTTTTGTTAGTAGTTTTGTAAGCGATTCTGTATCCTGCTTTTTTGAATTTGTGGGCTATTTTTTCAGTTTGTTTGTTGATGTAGTATGTTAGTGTTATGAATTTGTTGTTTTCTGTCTTTGTCTGTTGTTTGTTTTGTGTTTTGTGTAGGAGTTTACTGACTATTGTTCTGTCATATCCGTTAGATTCTGCTAGATATTTTATCGTGTTTAGTTCGTCTTTGTAGTCTTTTTCATCTAAGGGGATGTTGTTAAGTCTATGTATCATGGTTCTGAAGCCAGCTAGTTCGTGTTATATTGGGTGATTGGAGGTGTTGTGTATTAGTGTGTCAGTTGTAGTTGGTTTTCTGTATATACTGAATTTGTGCCTGTGTTCAAGTTTTGATGGAGAGGTCTAAGAAGTTTATGGTATTGTTGTGTTCGTATTCGGCAGTAAAGGTTAAGTTAAAATATATTTAAAACGAGACATTTTAAAATGTAACTTTCCTGGTCTTAATTGCTGCAAAGTCTGTTATTAAATCACTGTAATCTAAAGATGAAGCAATGTCGTTTTCAGTTAAAAGTATCGCTAGATTTGATACCCTGTCTTGAGATATTGTTGATCGTAGGTACCATTTAAGTTTACTAAACGATCTTTCACAGGAAGACACAGACACTGGTGAAGTAAGAAAAATTTTTAAAGTGTTTTGTAGGCTTGTAATACCATTAAAGAAATGTATTATAGCAGTCCCTGAGGTGTAAAGTCCAATTGTTCTCCATTAACTTTGTCCCTTTTTACTAAAAGTATGACGTACTTTAAGTCACTGGACTATTCTTCACTGTTTAGGTCATGTGGATACAGTTTTGCAAGCACTGTGCACTTAATATTGATTTGGGAAAGCTGTTCCTTAAAATTTATATCCCCATCATTTATGTACATATCAAACTTACAGAGGAACCCAAAGCGTTTTTCTAACTCTTTTATGTTAGAGAAACGGCTTGAAATTTTAACTAACAGTTTGTCCAAAATTTCTATCGGAAAATGTCGCATTTCTTAACACACAGTTAATGCAGAATCATGTGCATACTCCCTTGGCATCGTGTGTTTCCTTCTCATCCTTTTAGTGATACTGACACCCCATTCACTACTTACCTGGTCTGCTTTAGTAATGACATTGTCACACAGCTCATTCCTCCAAACTTTTAATTTCTCCAGAAGTGTCAATGCTTGAATAAAGCTTATTCCTTTGGTGTGCAAGATTTTCTGGATTTTGTCCATATAAGAAAGAATATCTGTTCAGAAAAAGAGCAAGGTCACAAAATTAAATTTTTCTATCGCATTCATTATTAATGCTACATCTTCCGTTATATCAATTGTTCCAGTTGGTGTATCCCTCAGTTTCTCAGATCACTTCATCCAGGTGAGTGGATATTGCATCTGCTTTTGAATTCCACCTGGTATCACATGTCCCTTTAGAGTAATATTTACGAAGTTTTTATGAAAACTCCATCCATGAGTGGAACAGGAAAAGAAGGTGAATAGACGTTCTACTGTACCAAAAAATGTCACTGCCTGAATATTTACATGAGCTGCATGAACTCCAACCAAGTTAAGTGAATGGTTGTCACAGGGAACAAACACAGCTAGTGGATTCAAATCTAATACAGTATTCTCTTCTGAACTCCTAAATGAATACCAGCCATTGTTGCTTGATTGTTCATACGACTGACCTCTGCTATCGCTAAGATTTAATCCATCTCTCTCAAGTTTACTTGTAATAGCTTGTGTGATCCCCTCCACTGTTTTGACTTCTAAAGGATGAAAATCTATGAAGGCTTCTTTCATATCAACAGAATTGTGTTTAAATTTAACAAATCTTATAATCTGAGACATTTGTTCTACATATGCAGCATCTGGTGTTGTGTTAAATATAATACTAAAGTACTTCATCTTCTTACATCCAGTAATAATATATTTGCATGCTCTTTCTCCTAACAGGTTTACTATTTGATTTTGAATAGCTGGCAAAAGATATGATATACACCCAGATTTATGAGAGACTGAATCCAAATGATATCTCATAACGAGGTCAAATGTAGCCAAGTATTTTAAGAAAGGCAGAAAGTTTCCAGGATTTGGATCTTTAGTAATTGATTCTCGATGTCCTCTCAGTGCCAGATTTTATTGTGCAAGAATTTGTACTATCACAATGACCTGTTCAAGGATTTATTTCCATGTCTTAGCTACTTTACTCATTTGTTCCTGAAGTAGATGATCAATAAGTGTAAAGAACGTTCCAGTTCCTTCCATTCCAAAAACGCAGAGCGATGAGCAGGGCTATTTTCATCATCCTGAATACGGGAGATTGACTTTCGCCACAATGAAAACCCATTGTCAATGTTGAAATTGCTTCTTTGATAGTTTGTTTGTGGAAATAAAGTGCAACAAAAGCAAAAGAGAGATTTTTTAGTTGGCGAAAAACACATCCAAGTCCGATTTACCTTTTCACCATTTTGCAAGGTTTCATAAAACCAATACTTGTTTAAGGATCGCCCAGCTGCATCTCCAGGAAAATGGCTGTTTTTGTTCTGCAACTGACATGTTCCTCTATTCACCATTATATCTAGGAAGGACTGAGATATCTGGCTTGGCCAAGCATAAACCAGACAAGATGGCTGGTTATGCTTCTTTTATTAAAGGAATAGTCCTATCAAAGAAACAAGTTGTTTGTAGTGTTATAAACTGAAAACATTTTTTTCAAGTCTATGCTCACTTTACCGCCCTCCTGGCTATGCCGACCGGGGCGGCTGCCCCCTTGCCCCCCCCCCAGCTACGCCTCTGGCCTAAGCCCATATGGCCATGCATTAAGGAGGGTGCATATAATCAAATAAACACTTGAGTGTAATACAACAGAAAAAATTAAAGGAAGACCTGGAAAAAAAGAAAACTGGAAAAAGAAAACCTGGAGAAGCGTTAAGTACAGTAGAAGAAATTAAGAAAACATGAGCAGAAATGGAAGTTGACATGAAGAATAAAGACTCATGAAAGCCCTATACTGTGCATGGAGCCACAAGGATTAAGTAATACAAATGTATAAATGTTATTTTTATTTCTAATGATGTCGTCTTAAAGTTTGGTAAGACAATGTCAGATGTGTTGTAAACAAACAAATTCATATGAATTGACCGATATTGTTTTCTACATTTTACATTAATTGTCATTAATAACAGGAACACTCATGGGTCAGTCATACAGAGATAAGAATCACTTCTGTCATTGTTAAGATTTATTATCAAATTTTCCATTCATTTTCTATAGTATTATCAATGTCCCAGAATTGTTTCTACATTTCAGTTATACTTTTGTAAAGTAACACACATTTTTCCATTCACTTCCAACAATTTTATTAATTGCTTCATAAAAATAATTGGTTACCTTATCAATTGTGAAAGTTTTATTTTATATAGACACCTTTTTTTTAATTGGGGCCAATTAGCAGAAATTTATCTCATGGTAATATAATATCATATTGAATTCTGATACATAATTTAACCATTTTGTCTACTCCTTAATAACTAAAAGTAATAACCTAAATATTTAGAATTAATATTAGGCAATTACCTGTATTAACGTCCGTCTTGTGACTTATTTGGTTTTTCCCCTAAAACGACGCGTTTCGAGAATAAATTCTCATCATCAGGTTCAAATTCTATAAAAACATCAAATTCACCCAAAAGGGGTCGTCAACTAGTTAAAATACACAAACACAAAAAACACCACACATAATTCAACACTGACACAGTCACGGCACAGTCCGATGCGCATCGTCTCGTTGCCGACGACCAACTGTTCTGTTGATGTTTTTATAGAATTTGAACCTGATGATGAGAATTTATTCTCGAAACGCGTCGTTTTAGGGGAAAAACCAAATAAGTCACAAGACGGACGTTAATACAGGTAATTGCCTAATATTAATTCTAAATATTTAGTAACGTGACTTGGAGACAATTAAAACAAAATGAATAATAACCTAAACTTAATCGCCTGATTTAATATTCTGAATAATCTACAAATCTCGCAATAGGTGACCTAAGTTTGTTTTCAAGCTACTCTTTAAAACCACATAGTATAAAATGTTTTCAGTTAGGCTTATTATAGATACTATTGTTATTTTATCAACATGGTTCATTGATTTTAATATACATCTTTACTAATCAATCAGGATACTCATTTTCAAGTTTGTAAGAAAAGTTCTTTATACAAAAATATGTTGTCCTACAATGTTGCAAAACTTCCTTTAAATTTTCTAGAATCCTATTGAAGGAAACATATAAATAGATTGACAGAGAATGGCAATTGTTGAAGCCTGTAGAATCATTGAGAAAATCTCAACAATTCATGGTGTTTGGAATAAAGAACGGAAAATGCACTAAAGAAGTTTCCCAATTTAACAACATTATAGCAAGCTGTTATTGAAAAGTCTGATGTTTCTCTCATAATGAGCAATAACTGAAAGAATATTGTTAGCAGTGACAATAAATCGAAAACTAAATAAGAAATCAACTAGAACTGTCTTGATAGACTCTTTCTAACAAAAGTTAAATTGAACTATTCAGTTCAATCTTAATTAGATTTTACTATTTTAAAAAAGTTAAATGATTTAACAGAATAGAGAATAAATATTTCTATTGTTTTTCGTAAATTGTATGTAAATCGCATATTAAATAATTAATAATAATATGATAGTTACTGATAATTTAATAGTTACATTTTATAGTATAGGAGCAACTGGGACTTCTGATATGATGATAGACACTACAGATCTTAGACACATAATATATTGCTATAGGATAGAAGTAGACCTATTGACTTTTTGTTTTACATTTGTTGTTACATGTGGTAATATAGTGGTTTTATATTTTCATTTGTATTAGTGTGGTAGTAACATCGTAACATACTATAAACACATTGAACAAAGTAGACCTAAATCAAACTTAGTACTTCTTTCAGATCTACTTCCTTTATTCATCATAAGTTGGTATAAAGTAAGTTCAGGTCATCCTGGACTGATATCACCCTATTCAGTTGAAAGTGTAAAACAAAGTCTAAACAAATTAGGCTAATAGCAATTATAAGATTTAGTCAGTCTGTTGCAGTTTCTTGTATATTCTTTTCAATTTATGTCTAATGGATGTCAAACAGAAAGTTTTTTTTGAAGATTCTAGTATATATGAAGGTTAGTTGATATCTATCAACAATAAACTGAAACTTTTACTGTGTTGCAGTAGCGTGGTGTCCATATAACCGCTGTTGCCGGTGGCAGCAGTATAGGAACTGAAAGAAAATGAAATTAATTATATCAGAGAGTAAATACTCTAGTTACTGATTATTTTGAAGTGTGAACAACATTAGTAGGGAAAGTTGAAGAAAAGTGTAATATTCCTTTCGAACTGACGAGCCCGTGAACTGTCATTTTACTGTGTGTTGCCATCTCAGACATCAACAACATTAGTAGAATGTGCAGCAGCCTATGGTCATTGACCTCATAGTAGTTGTCACTGTGAAACTAGTGGAGGGGACATGTTCGTTAGTCCAATGTGTTGCTGCTGTATAAACTGGCAAAAACCCTCAGTTAGCAGCTGTCTTGGTTTTCAGAACTGATACATAACGGTTCCTACTTGCACTTATTTCTGTTTTGTTCGCTTAGTTATGTATTTGTCTGTGTTAATTTATTATTATTAATTCGATTATTTGTGTTCTGATTTATTTTGCATAAGTACAATGGCTTCAGATACCCTTGAATAAGACCCTTGTCTTCCGCCACCAAATGTAATTTTGTGATAGAAAACATACTAAAAACTTTTGCATATTTTAAGGACAAGAATGGCAGTGTTAATAACGGGAGACTTAATCCTAATCTAAAGAATTTAAAATCAAAATCATCTGGCGGTAATGATCGGTATTTTAATGCTGCAAGTAATATGTAAGATTCTTAGGTATATGGATGTCCTATGTTGATAAAACTTTTCTGCTGGCCATGTCGTTTCTTTTCAAGAGAAAAATGTGTGTTGAATAGTGATGGTGTCGGTAACATGGATAATTTTAGAACAGTCCGTAGAAATTATATCTTTCAATGTGTGCTTTATCCAAGTTTGGTCATTCAAGAGTTGACTTTTTAATTAAGTAAAGCTTTTAAGCTAGTTACAGATAAATTTAATAAAAATGTGAAACGTAACAGATGCATTTTGGAATGCTTTATAAATGGTACATGTTTTTTTTTTAGCTCAACAAGAATTGGAGTTTAGAAGTAATGAGGAATCCTCTAAAGTACTTAATAAAATCCTTTAATGTTCTCCAATGAAATTATGTAGACATGTTAAATTTACTAGCTGAAACTAGTGATAAACTATATCATCGTATCATCACTTACAAACTACAACAGTGTTTTCTGGTACGTATAGTGTAATTCACAATGACATCATTGAGTGCATATCATGTTTTCTTGTGAACAAAATTAAAGAAGTGAACTGTTCTAATTTTGTTGCTGTAGTTATGGAAGAAACAACTAATGTTTTGAATAAATTCCAACTTTCAACATTTTTGCATTATGTAAGTTTGAAATGAAAAGTTGAAGAGATATTCAATAAGATTTTTGGATATCAGTAGCCAATGCACTTCTGCTCAGTTCTCTTGTTATGTGAATACGTAGACCAGTTCCAGTGCAGTGAAAAACTAGTTGCACAGACATATGATGGTGTACTAGTGATGTCTGGTTCAATTATTGATTTACAAACTCTTGTAAAAGAGAAATAAATCGGATTCCAAATATTGTTTGTCCATTGCTTTGCTCACAAACTTAATTTAGTTTTAAGAAAATTTGTTGAATCTATAATAGTATGTAAAATATTTTTTCACATTGTGTTAGGGTTCTCTTCGTTTTTTACAAAATTTTCCAATAGAACTAATGCTCTTGACTGCAAAGTAAAAAACGTCATTCTATAGTGTGTAATACAATTGGAACTACAAAAGCAGAACGATTGATGTGATTTTTAATTGTAAACTGGAACTGTCCAGACTTTACAAGTCAATGGGGGAAGACAGTGTGAAGAGTGGGATGCCGAAGCACAAACACATGCAGCTGGTTATTTCAGAATGCGTGATAGTTTTGATGAAGTCTGGCAAAAGAAAAAACTTAAATATCCCAGAAGAAGTATCACGTTCAAAAAAAACTTCCAGTAAATAAAATGATTATTATGCTGATGAAACGTTTCCTACAGATGCATTTATTTGAAATAATTAACACTCCGGAAGGCAAAATTACTGCTAAATTTTCATATGTTGATAAACTAGCACTTCTTGCTTTACTACATTGCAAAAACTACGCCGACTTAAAAAATCAATCTATAATTACATGCCAGTGGACTCACTCAAGAATTACAGGAAATTACAAAACTGTGCGCCTTGATACTTACAATTCTTATTACAAGTGCGTCTGCAGAACGGTCATTTTTCAACCCTATGGTGCATATATACTTTCCAGTGAAATACTCAGGGTCAGAACAGACTGTCTGACTATGTCGATTCAAAAATCTGTTCTACAAGACCTGAAGAAAATGCCTATATTTTATGACTCCAATATGTATCTCTTTTTAGAGAAGGATCACCAAATAAAAGTGCAGTACAAGTCGACTACAAGGTCAACCTAAGATAAATTACAAATAATTAACTTTTAGGGTAAGTTTTATGCCTAACAGCAACCGGCAATAGCTGTTAATTACCCATGCTATGCCATTGCTGTGTTGTAAGATGTAAGATGTTTATTAACAAATCCATTTGTCAATTTATTCATTGTTTACTAGCTGTTTAGAATTTACATGTACACCTGTTTTGAAAAATAGACAAAATGGATAAAATCAATCACTGTGTTGTGATTGAATTCTTTATTTAAAAAGTGTAGTGCCAATGGAAATTCACATCAAATGGTAAATGTGTTGGGAGATGCTGCACATCTTCAAAAACAATGGTTTGTAATAGGCACTTGAGTTTAAACAGGTCATATGAACAGTGAAGATGATCCCCACAGTGGACACCCAGAAAATGCAACAACAAATGAGTCACCTACTTTGGCCAAAGTTTTTTCATACCAATTTCCTGAGTTGACATGTGATAAACATGCTCATGTCAGATCCCTATGATCTCAGCAATGCCATCCATTCCAGATCCCTGGTCTTCCAACACTGTGTAGGATTTTTAAAAATGATATCTGGAGTCACACATACAGTACAGTGGGATAACTCTTTTTCTTGGACCCCTCCGCAAGAATCCTTTATGCCCCTACCCATCCTTAATTCATGCTGTTGTAACCTCTTGAATACTAACCCTTCCTTATATCTGTAGCAACAACTAAAATTTTATAATGCAAACAGAATAACTATTGTTTCCTGCATGATGTATATTCGATTTAAAAAATAAAACTTTTGTTTTAATTAATTGTTTGATTTGGTATTTAGCAACTTTTATGTCGTTGATCAAGGCAATCTTGTTCAAACTCGCATTTTCTCTAAACATATATTAGAAAATCGACAGAGTTTGTAACTTTATTCTACATTCTGCTGTTTAAGTGTATGTGCTGTATTGTATCACTAATCAAAAAGGTATCAGTTGTATGTTTTTGTAATTAGACATAGGACAGTAAAATGCAGTGAATAAAATAATAACAGGAACAATAAAAGTAAATTTCAATTTGAACTAAGATCTAAGGTAAGTTATTCATTATTTTTTTCTCATACATTTAACATAATATCTTTCTTATTTTTACTTCCATGTAAATGGAAGTATGATGATGGGTTCAAAGCCAGGTGTTCTAGAAAACATGGAAGGAAGTGTCTTAGGGCGAAACGGGCTTAATATCTGTACAAATCATAGAAATGTCTGTGGTATGTACGTTGTGTGTGTATGTGTACATGCGCCTTTTAAATGCTAATAACTTTTTAATGAAAAGTTCTGTTACAATTATTTTTTTTTACACTCATAGATATCGGATAACACTGCAAATCACAAAAATGAAAGTTTCGATATGATGCATAGTTCTGAGATATCTATGAACAAAATCCTATGTTCTATAACTTAAGCAAAAATCAAAATTTTTTAATTTGGAAAAACCATTTGCGTTGTTTCGTTAGTAGATAGTGCGAAGTGAAAGTAACCAATCAAAAGAGCACTAAATTTCCTATAAAATGTCTTTTTTTCGGTTTTCAAAAAACTAGTATCCAATATGATACAGAGTATTCAATATTCGCATCAACTGGGTATGAATGACGCAAGTTCACATATAACTGCCTACATTATTAACATTTCTGTTAATTGAATAGAAATTCTTTGATTTCATTTTCCATGACGTGTCTGTTACTTAACAAAAAAAATATTATTCTTGGATTTCGTTGTCCATGACGTGTCCGTTACTTAACTAAATATCACTATTGTTTGACGACTCGGAACACTAAGTTTTTTATAAGTAAAATCATAAAGATTTACCTTACAGCCTAAACCAGCTTTCACCTTTAGAAGGCTTCATCAGAGGCTGCCGTTGGTAGCGCTGTCCGTCTTGTTGTTGGCGACGGGATAGTTTTTCGAAAGATCGATGTTGTGTGTGTGTGGTGAGATGTGTTCGAATAATGCGTGCGATTTGAATTATGTCTGTTCATTTAGGATGTCGTTTTTATTTGTTCTTGTGTGTTTGTATATTTCTAATTGTTCTAGAGTGTCACACAAAAACAAATAAAAACGACATCCTAAACAAACAGACACAATTCAAATCGCACGCATTATTCGAACATATCTCACCACACACACACAGCATCGATCTTTCGAAAAACTATCCCGTCGCCAACAACAAGACGGACAGCGCTACCAGCGGCAGCCTCTGATGAAGCCTTCTAAAGGTGAAAGCCAGTTTAGGCTGTAAGGTAAATCTTTACAGTTTTACTTATAAAAAACTTTGTGTTCCGAGTTGTCAAACAATAGTGATATTTAGTTAAAATATTATTATTTATTATAAGTTATCAAAAGAATGTAGTAAAATACTAAAATACTGTAGTAAATATTTCTTCATTTTCAAATGTGGTTTTTATATTCATAAGTCGTTTTTCATCTTTATTTCTTATTTTTAATATTTCCACTTCTTCTTTAATTTCCTTTCTCTTTCTTTACTCATCACTTTTATTATCTTATAATTTACGACTGGGTCTATGAATTTATGTCCTTCTTCTATAAAATGCCTAGTGTATAATGAATTCGCCGTTAACTCTCCTTCACCCCTCCTATGTTCTTTAAATCTCTGGCAAAATTGACGACCCGTTTCGCCCAGATACACTTTTTCACATTCCCCACAGCTGAGCATATATACTCCACTTTTCTTCAATATGTCTTCTTCTTCAAAATTCGTAGTTTTTATTATATCAAACATGGTTTTCGATTTTTTAACTGCTACCTCTATATTATATTTTCTAAAACATTTTTGTATCTTTCTTGTGTTATAACCTATATAAGATATGGATCCCTTATACTCCTTCTTTTCTTTACTATTCTCATTTCTTGTTTCTTCTCTTCGTTTTATATTATTAAATATTTTATCTATTACATTCGTAGTATACTGTACTTGTTTTTTACAATTATTTTTATTGTTTCTATTTCTTTCTTTCTGTTTTCTTCATCTTCTATACAACTGTTTATTCTATGACAGAAATTATTTAACGCTGCCAATTTATACTGTATTGGATGGTATGAATCATTTGGTATTATAACATCCGTATATGTGCTTTTCCTATAAATGTCAAATTTTATTTTCTTTTCTTTTGTTATTCTTATGTCTAAATCTAGGAAATTTATTTCCTTGTTTCCTACTTCCATTTAAAATTTTATACTCTCTTCTAATTTGTTAACCTCTTCAAAAAATACCTTTAATTCTTCATCATCGCCCTCCCATATTAACAAGATATCGTCTACATACCTCATCCATTTCTTAATTTTGTCTTTATTTTTCACTGTTGACATTATTTTATTTTCAAAGTAATTCATGTAAATTTCTGCCATTGTCGGTGACATTGATGAACCCAATGGTAGTTCCCTTCTGAATATAAAACTTATTATTAAACCTAAAGTAATTTTGCTTCAAACACTCGTGTATTACTTTTATTAAATTCTTGGATTTCGTTGTCCATGACGTGTCCGTTACTTAACTAAATATCACTATTGTAATAACGACTCGGAACACTAAGTTTTTTATAAGTAAAATCGTAAAGATTTACCTTACAGCCTAAACTGGCTTTCACCTTTAAAAGGCTTCTTCAGAGGCTGCCATAGGTAGCGCTGTCCGTCTTGTTGTTGGCGACGGGATAGATTTTCGAAAGATCGATGCTGTGTGTGTGTGGTGAGATGTGTTCGAATAATGCGTGCGATTTGAATTGTGTCTGTTCGTTTAGGATGTCGTTTTTATTTGCTTTTGTGCGTTTGTATATTTCTAATTGTTCTAGAGTGTCTAGTTTTCGGCCTTTTGTGTGTACGTGTAGAATGTTCATGTTATTGTCGATGTTTTTATATGTGTGTTTTGCTTCAATGAGGTGGTTTGCAAAGGTGGATTCTGTAGTGGTGTGGAGTGCCTTTGTGTGTTCAATGTATCTCTGTTTGAAGCTACGTCCTGTCTGGCCTATGTAGAATTTATTGCAATTTGAGCAATTTAGCTTGTATACACCGGGTAGATCGAATTTGTTTTGTGCTTTGTGCGTGCGCTTTGATAGTGTGTGTTCTTTTTTGTTAGTAGTTTTGTAAGCAATTCTGTATCCTGCTTTTTTGAATTTGTGGGCAATTTTTTCAGTTTGTTTGTTGATGTATGTTAGTCTTATGAATTTGTTGTTTTCTGTCTTTGTCTGTTGTTTGTTTTGTGTAGGAGTTTACTGACTATTGTTTTGTCATATCCGTTAGATTCTGCTAGATATTTTATCGTGTTTAGTTCATCTTTGTAGTCTTTTTCATCTAAGGGGATCATAGGCGTGTCCAACGAAGGTGCCACCAGTGCCGTGGCACCACCACTAGATTGAGAATTTTTTTTTTTTTTTTTTTTTTTTTACGTGCAGAATATGTTTTTACGTAGAAACTGCATAATTTCCATGACAGCACTCCTATTAAACCGATAAATATATGAATCTAATCAACTTTTTTAATTTCAATTAAAGCGGCTGCATGAATAGTGTAGTTGCCGTCGTTGCCGCGTTTTTAGGCCTTACTCAGCGCCAGGGTGGCAGCGCCAGCTATCGCGGTGCTGGTGCCAGTCAGACTAAGACGAGAGACTCAGTCGGCCAGTGGCGTTCAGTTTGGACACAACAAGACAGTACTGTTCATTATGTTATTTAATTGTTGAATAAGCTTATTGTATGATGTATAAATGGCTGATTAAAAAACCCGAGCCCACCAAGTATTTGGACACTCAACCACAAACCGGTAAGTTATTTTCACTATATTTTGTAATATACTTCTTACAGCCATGTCTGTCTTGTAATGTGTTACTTTCTTCTTGCTTAAATATTTAGATTATTAATTTTGTTTTTGCTAAATTAATCCAAAATTAAAATTAAATTTACTAACTTTTTTGTATGTGAGTGAATAATTGTGTACAATATATTGTACACTATTACTCACGTGCCCCTAACATACAATTTTGTTTATATTTACAATAAATGGCCATCCACATATTACGAAGCGTCAAGAGGGAAAAAGATTTGTAGGCTATAGTAAATTGTACAGCATAGTATAATTTAAAGCGATAAAAATAGGCCTAAGCCTAAGTGTATGTTCCCTTTTTAGATGCTGTTGCTGGTCCCAGTTCGGAAATTATTTATAATGACGATGATGGAAAAAAGGATTATGTCGGTGAGCCAGTGAAGAGAGCAGCTGAGCTCGATGATCCTTGTCAAGACTTGCCAAAGAACAGGCAAGAAAAGTCAGCTAGGATTTCTCGTGGACCATACCAACCACGAATTTCAAACTACCCTACAAAAGAAGTTGGTAATGGGGAAAAATTCTAGGAAAAGATCGTTTAAACCCAAATGGTTCGAAAATTACAAATGGCTGGAGTACAGCGTGGCAAAAGATGCTGCTTATTGTTTTGCCTGTCGTTGTTTTGCTTTAAATGACAGTTCACTTCCTGGGTTAGTTGAAAATGCGTTTACAACAGGGTTTAGTTTTTGGCATAAAGCTAATGAAATGTTCAGAGCCCAATGAAAAACGTAGATGCCATGTATCGAGTATGGTTGGCTGGGAAAATTATGTTACTAGCGAACCAGTTGATGTAATGTTGGATGATGCTAAGGAAGCTGAACTAAAAGGGAAGGAGAAAAAATGCCTAGAAAACCGTGAGTACATGTCGCGGCTTTTTGATATTGTCCGTTTGTTGGCTAAAGGTGGAAAACCTCTTAGGGGACATGACGAGAGGAAGGATAGTACAGAGAAAGGTCTTTTCCTGCAAATTGTTGCTATATTGCAAAAATATGACCCTTTTTTTCAAAACTACTTAAAAAATGCTCCTAAGAACTGTACTTATCTTAGCAACCTCATTCAAAATGACATCTTATCGTCACTTAGAGCAGTGATACTGAAAACTATAAGTGATGAAATCAAGGGACAGCCCTTTGCAGTTATTGGCGATGAAACATGACATGAGCCATCACGAGAAATTAGCAGTCGTGTTTCGCTACATACCGAAAGGAAATGAATATCCTGTTGAGAGATTGGTGTCCTTACAGCGATTGAAGTCTACTGATGCGGAAAGCATATTTAAGGCAATAAACTGTGTGCTGTCTGAAGTAGGTGTGCTGTGGAGAGATGTAGTTTGTGTGTGTTTTGACGGGGCTTCGGCAATGGCCGGTGAATTTACCGGAGTACCGGCCAGATGTAAAGATGTCAATCCATCCATAATGTACGTGCACTATTATGCACATTGTTTGAACCTTGCCTTGGTAAGTGCCTGCACAAGTCACAAGGAAAATCCAATTATTTTCTACTTTTTTGGAATAGTCCAGCTAGTTTTTAACTTAATTGAAGGTAGTCCAAAGAGGCACGTAGTCTTTGAGGATATTGTCAAACAAACTACAATGAAACTAAATACTCTAAAATCCCTTTCAGACACTAGATGGTCCTGCCATTCAGAAGCGGTGTCTGTTATTTATGTTCAATTAAATGAAATTGTAAAAGCCATTGAAGAGTGTACGGAATCTACTTCCTATTCAAAAGTTCGGGCCCAAGGTAAAGGTATTTTGCTACAAGTAAAATCTTTTAATTTTATTGCGTCTTTGCAAATTATGCATCCCGTACTTCAGCTTGTGGTGAAAGTGAGCAAAGCTCTGCAAAGTCCTAAAATAGACCTTTGCCAAGCAGTTGAAGATGTTGAAAGCCTAGCTCTTGCTTTGGTAGAAATGAGAAATAGTGAAGAAGAGTTTGAGGATATTTTTATCAAAACAAAGGAAATGTGTGTTCAAATCCCTAATGTTGGGAAAAGGAAAGTATCAGTCCTCTTAAAAGACACTAGTTGCCCTTCTTCTGCTTTCTACGCAGACACAAAAAAAGAGGAATTGAAACTATTCACTTACAATCCTGTTTTGGACCGCCTTGTGGAAAATCTAATTTCTCGATTTGCTCAAGAAACAAAAAACGTTATCTCTCCCACAGGGAAACTGATGGGATTGAATCTTAATGATTGTTACAAGTGTGAAAATAAGGACTTCGAAATTCTCGCAAAACAATTCAATGTCAATGCTGCAGAACTAGAGGCACAATTTAAGCTGTTGAAATCAAAGAAGCGTGGAGAAACTGATTCAAACTTTCTGCCTAAAAGTGTTCCGGACTGGATTAACTGGTTATCGAAGTTCCAGTGAAGTTCAACCTTTGAAAACTTTAGTGTTGTTATTAATAAATTTTCCACGATGCCTGTAACTAGCTGTACAAGTGAAAGAACCTTCTCAAAGCTGAGTATCATAAAATCCAAGCTCAGATCTACGATGTGTCAAGATCGTTTGAAAAACTTGATGATTCCGTTTGTGGAACAAGAACTGGCTGCTAACGCAAGAACATGTGATGTAATTGACAACTTCAAAAACAGTGTTGCATTCGACCGTCGGATGACCCTGTAATGTAATGTAAAATATTTCCTTACTTTTGTATTTTGTTCTGGACACTACTAACTATTAAATACTAAACTTGAACCTGTTGCAGCTTTATTTGTCTACAGTACAAATTAATCAACTTTCAATTCTGTGTTTTTTTTTACTAATATTGTACATTGGATATAAATAAATATTCTAAAAATCAAAGTTGTTTCCGTTTTGTTATACAAATTAACCAGATAGGCTAACTGGATCATTCATTAAAAGACAAAATTCGTCTAAATTGATATTTCTAAAGCTACTTTTTTAAACATGTGTGTGTTGTCAACTTTTGATCGGTCCGGTAAGTGCAAAGAGTTGAGTACCTTAAAAAAGTAAAAATTTATTTGAAGGCCCTCAGAAAACCTCGCTTTTCAAAATGTTTTTTATGGCCTCCAGATAGCATTAAAATACGTTTTTAAGCAATAAATTTTCAAAAATCTTCCCCCAAGCCATTTTTGGCACCACCACTACTGAAGTCCTGCACACGCCTATGAAGGGGATGTTGTTAAGTCTATGTATCATGGTTCTAAAAGCAGCTAGTTTGTGTTGTACTGGGTGATTGGAGGTGTTGTGTATTAGTGTGTCAGTTGTGGTTGGTTTTCTGTATATACTGAATTTGTGCCTGTGTTCTAGTTTTGTGATGGAGAGGTCTAAGAAGTTTATGGTATTGTTGTGTTCATATTCGGCAGTGAAGGTTATGTTTTTATGTATTTTGTTTATGTGCGTTAGTAACTATTCACATTGTCTTTTGTTTCCCCTGTATAGTATTAGAATGTCATCAACGTATCTGTGCCAATACAGTATTTTATGTGAGTGTCTGTCATTGTTTGTGAGTATTTTTGTTTTTTCTAAGTGTTGGAGGAAGACTTCTGCTAGAATGCTGGATATGGGGGAGCCCATGGGTAAGCCATTGTTCTGTGTGTAGTATTTATTGTTATAAGTAAAGTAGTTTTGTTTTGTGATAATGTTCAGAGTTTCTGTTATTTCGTTGATAAGTTCGTCTGGTGTGTTGTTCTGTTTGAGTTTGTTTTGTAGGATGGTGATTGTTTCAGAGATGGGGATGTTTGTGTACAGGTTTTTAATGTCAAAGGAGGCTAATGTGGCATTATGGGGGATGTGTATGTCTTTTATTTTTGTTACTAGGTCAGTGTTGTTTTTTACTGCAATGTTGTTGTCTATTTGTGTGTGTTGTCTAATAATTTTGTCTAGATATTTTGCGAGTTTGTGTGCAGGGGCATTACGGTAGTTGATAATGGGGCGGATCGGAATGTCTTCTTTATGGATTTTGGGAAGCGCTTGGAGGGTAGGTGCTGATGGTCGGATTTGTTTCATGTAGGGCTTTTGTTTATGTGTCATTATGTGTTTGGCTTTGTTGACTAGATGTTTTACTGAATTTTGGTATCTGTCGGTGGGGTCGTGTTTTAGTTCTGTGATGTTGTTCTGTCCATGAAGTTTTGTACTTTTTTGTGTAGGTTGTCTGTGGGGATGATTACAGTCGTGTTGCCTTTGTCTGCTTTTACAAATGTGATGTTGTGTTTGTGTGCCTTTTCCCTCAGTTTGATGGCTGTGTGTATTTCTGAGTTGTGGTTGTTGTTGTCTGGTGTCTTATGTACTCCTATTATGTTGTTTATATTATGTCTTAGTGTGTCTTGATGTTCTGGTGCTGTGTTTTGTATATTTGTTTCTGTGTCAATTATGAGCTTTGTTAGTGTTTGGTTGTTATGTTTGTAATGTATGTTATGTTTTAGGCCTTTATCAAGGAGTGTC